>PYHX02000467.1:56834975-56864591 GCA_004302925.2 Cochliomyia hominivorax
TTTAAAATTTACCAGTAATCTCTGAGCTAACCCACGCGGGCTTTCTTACTGGATGTGTTGGGACTTCTTTTGAAAAGGCTTTCTATTTTCGACTTTGAAACATCATGTGGATCATGATATCAAAACCTGATTCAAGTTTCTGCGGGCAAGTTCTCCTAGTGCTGTTTAATAACATTGGAAACAATTTGACTGCAGACCTTTGAATGCTTGACAAATTTTTTTTGTAGGACCAAATTGGGTTTTTTGCGATTTTGATAAACATTTTTCTGGTCACTCACTTTAATCATATTAGGAAATATATTTATTTGTTTGACATTAAACATAACAACTAACATGTTTTACAAATGTCAAAAATGTCAAAATATACTTGGGTTAAAAGTTAAAATGAAAATTGTGTGTTAAGAATTTTTTGATCTTAATCTTTACGTCGGTGACCCAGAAAATTTATTTTCATCTTTCTACCTTTCAAAAAATTACAAGTAATAACTGAAATGGTATGCTTCTCAAGCAGCTGTACATTAAGAGAACAGTTCACTAGAATAAACCTGAATTAAACTGTAACTTCTACGGAAGTCGTTAGAGTATGTACCTAGTACACATTGTATAGGAACATTTTAGATAAGTATTTGAAGTTACAACTGAGATTAACGTTCAAAGACTCCTTCCTACGAGACCTTAAAAATTTAACCTTGTGTGAACATAAAGGCGCCATATTTGCAGATAAATAAGTTTGAGCGTCTTTATAGGGAAGTATGAAAAGTACAAGCGATTTTCAGATTCATGTTCTTTATCAGATTAAAACCAGTTAGAAAATCTCGTTATTTCATTAAAAAAAACAATTTGTAAGACAGAATATAAAACGGAAATAGATTTCATCGCATTCAAACTATCAAAACAATTCCGAAAGATACCGACATTTGCCAATGCTGAATCGCAAAATCCTCTAACCAACACCCTGGAATAAGTGAGTATATTTGAAACATTCGCAACACCTAAAAGGAATGGGAGAGTCTCGGGAAAGTTATTTATTTAAATTTAAGAATAAATAAATAACTTTATAAAGTATATGCTTCTATGCGATACATTGTCACAAGTTTTCAAGTTAAATGTTATATGATAACTCGTTACCAAAATCGAATTTTCAAAGTGTCATGTGGTTCCTTGGCAAATTTGAGATAAGTTCTCATTGCAAGGAATGTAATATAGCTGGTCTAAAAACGTTAGAGCATTGTCGTCTGAAATTTATTAAAGTTAAAGCGATTTGCTCAAACACTATAACAGTTAGAAGGAAAAAACAAATTTATAGATAAGATTTGTGGAGTGTTGAAGTCTTTTAAATCATATTTTAAATCTCTCACATTTAATGGAAACAAACTAAACATTCAATCAATGGGAACAAATCATTAGAACCGAAAATGTATCTGCAGAATTGCAGTTGGAAATTATTGAAATGCTTAGTAGGGTAATATTAAATAGAACATTGATGATGTGGATTGGGACTTACAGACTTTTTTCGAACTCGAAATGCTAAAAAACTTAATCAAAAAGTAATGACTAATGAACACTTTTTCACAATGCTGCAAATTGTTTCGACAAAACTGGATCAGGTTTCAGCTGTGACGCTTGAGATAATAGATAATTTGCACAGACACGTGAATAGTGTGTTTTTTAGTTACTGTCTTTGGGTGTATGTGTGTGTCTTACGTAACGTTCATTTTGCTTTGTCTTAATTTCTCTATAAAGTTTTTTTGATTTTACATATTTGTCGTTATCTAGAATATCGCATTATTTGTGTAATGTAGTGATAAGGAGCATTTCTCATTATTCATATCCTGCAGAGGTGAGTTCACTGACTGATCATTTACTGATATTTTCTTGCTGACGATTCTGGTCTGGGCACTACTTCGATGATCAAGGTACTTCTTCCATAATTTATTTGGAGAAGAAATAAATCAACAATATTTTAGTAAATTTGTATCTCTGTTAGAATTTCTAAAACTTTGTAAAAAGTTAACCCACTACTGTCAAGAAGGATCTTCAATTAAATCTTAATTATCATATATTAAGGTGAGATTAAGGAAATTTTGTTAGAAGCGATTTTCAAAGAATCGCTAGAGTCAGACTATAAATACATATATATTAACTCAAATATCTTGTATAAGTTAGAGCTTAACGGAAACTTTGGAAGACACCTGTCATTTGTGCTCACAAATTACTATAATTAATTGAAAAAAAAATAATTACTTCTTACGTTTTGATAATCTTAATTTAAAATTATCCATTAAATTATTTATCCTTCACAGTATTTTTATTTACTGCTCAATTAGTTTCACTTTCAATCAATAACGCGAAGACGACGGAAAAAAACCTTTTCAACCAATTTTTCATCTTAAAACCAAAAAATTATTTTTTCGCGATAAACATCGAACTCATGGGGAAAAATAATCCATATTTTACAACTCACAATTCCAAAGTATTGTAAAAATGGATGGGGAGTTGTTGTTGTTGTCGTTGTAAGTGTATAACATATCTCATATATGTATGTATGTATGTATGTATGTATGTATGTATGTATGTATGTATGTATGTAAATATGTGTAGCAATTGTGTTGTGTTGTGTTACACATTGTATTTTGTCTACTTACCGCTACAGAATTTTTCATATCAGCAATTGCTGATGCAAATTCAGAAAAATGCAATTCTGGACAATAAATAATGGGAGCCAATAAATCTCCAGATTTACGTCCAGCTTCCACAGACTTTATTTCCCATTCTTCGGAATTTGACAATATGGCACCATGATATTTGCCCGTAGCAATACCCTGCAAAAGACAAGTGAAACAAAAAAACAAAAATTAAAAAGATGAAATAAAAACAAAAAAATTAAGTCAAAGTCAAACATTGAATGAAGAGTGGAAAAGTCAATTTAATGCCGTTGTAAACTTATACACATACACATACGTATATACACATACCTAAATAAATATACATTTTGTTATACTTATACATGCACACTTTGGGGAAAAAATGCAACCAACACAAAATGCGAATAACAAAAAAAAATCATCATCATGAATTATTTGCATTTCATGTTTAAGATTGAGTCAATGAGCAAGTGAATGATTGAGGAAAGGAGAGGAGAGGAGAGGAAAAGTCATTGCAAAGCGGAGAAATTGTGTGAAACCAGCTAAAATGCTTAAAAGTTAAATGATGATATTGCCAATGGGGGCATAAAGCAAAATATAAACCAGAACACACAACAACAATGGCAGACAGACAAAACATCGCATTGCAAACTCAATCCAATCCAATCCAACCAACCCAAGACAAGACAACATAAGCCAAACCATTGGGGAATTTACCAACTACAATTGGGAAAATCCATCCACAACACATACTTGCCATCACCACTACCACCACCACCACCACCATAATAATTTTAGATGCACTAAATCATTAAATGCTGGAGCACTAGATATCAATGAACTTAAAATTAGTTAAACATTCAGCATTACAAATTAAATATTTAAAACTTGAAGCATAATTGATAAACAGAATTAATTTAGTTTGTTTTTTTTTTATTTGCAACATTAAGTGAAATAGTGCTCAATCATCTCACCAGTGACATATATAGTTCGCTTTAGAAGACTCACGAACTCTTTTGACATGAGAAATATTTGAATACTGTGAATGGTGTTCGTGAGACAGCGGAAGAACAACCGATTGAGATATGAACTGATCACTATAAGCGTATGCTCTAGGAAAATATCCTCTCTATAACAATCGAGACACATGATGGAGATAAGAACTCAATTTAAACATATTTAAAGGAAATGAATTTCAAGTTGGTGAAGGCAACTCTGCAGAGCTTCTGAAAGCCAACCAAAACCTTTTAGGATACTTAAAATTTCGTCAGTTAATGAACGGAGGGTGTGGGAGTAGGGAAAACATAGTATCTGCAAGTGGAAGATAGGGGAACTCGATGGAAACCTTCGCAGAGTTCCTGAAAAACAACCGTCCATTGAAAGAGATTACATTAATAATCATTCTCAAATTATAGGATATTGAAGATCTACTGAAAGGGCTAACAGACCTCTTTCAGTTGTTAACAAGGTAATAACGCTAATAATTTGCAAATGTATATATCTAAAATATATCAGACAGAAATAGAATGGATTACAGCCAGCCTATGGATTATTGATGAGCAGAATATGGAAGGAGGCTTAGGGTTGTGTTCTAGCTTCCGTTATTTAACATAGTTCCATATATCTTCCTTATAAGAGCTAATGATGTGGAGGGTATATTGTGGGAATAGCAAGATTGCAAACCAGCAAGTTCAGATATATCCAACAGAGTTGTATTCTATAACAAACCATTATTTAACATTATTCTGGAAAAACACTTGAAAACTAATACGAATAGTGTGGGAACTGCAATGTTGCGAAGAATAAAGTGAATTATTGAACAAAATTCTCGGACAAAAATGGTACGAAGTCCACAAGGTCGCTTTTAAGATTTAGATTTCGCAAATGAGATATGACTATTGGCACTAGGCTATTCGGATTTGGAAAAACTTAGAATGCAACAAATCTTGATATGATTAATGATGCCAAGCATTTGCAAAACGACGCAGAAAACTATGCTAAATTATACGATCTTGGCTAGAATAGGCAAAAGGAACCCAAGCGATTAAAATAAAAATACAAAAATGCTGTTGCATCGGCACACAGATAGTCTTAAGACATCTCAAGAATTGTTATGGACAGGTAACTGCAAGAAAACAGAACAAGAAATTAAAGAGAAGTAAAAACGTAAGAGATATGTTCAGGAATTCCATTGAGGAAATACTTATATTATTAATATAATTTGGTAATTTTTGCTTTGGAGATCCGTATAGTATTATGCCCATCTCCAAATCAATTGGAAGACACCTCAAGAATGTTCATGCTTATTTCGTTAAAAAGTACTCACTATTTCTAAAGTTACAGAATTATGAAAAAAAAATCGTTCTGGGACCATTGTACTGTGTTCCAATCATAAATTTTCAAAACCACTTCAGAAATTGATCAATTATTTCCACATACATTTTCAGTTTTACCTCTTAAAGCCAAAATAATTTATAGATTTATTTCTAACAAATCATTTTTAAACCATTTTCACCACATTTAAATGCCAAACAATATAAAAATCGCCATATTTCAAATAAACACCGTTAAACAATACATTTTGTCGTTATTTCAATATTTTATATCAATTAAATTACAAAAAAAAAACAAATTATTTAAGTTTTCTTCTATAAAATGGGAAAAAAATTTATTTCATTTAAACAAAAAACATATTTTACATTTATTGCATTTAAGTGCACAAGAATAACAAAAAAAGGTAGCGGAAAAGTGCAGAAAATTTGTTAAATTGCAATAAATAATAAATAATTATAAATGTATTGATTCAGTGAACCATTAAATGATTCCGACTAAATACAAAAAAAATTTAAAACGATTTCAATAAAAAAACACCCAAAGAGAGAAAAATATGACTTACAAGCAGCAAACAAAAAAACTGAGATTCATACTTCAATACAGTGCCGAATAAAAGTAAATAATCATAAAATAAAATCTTATTAAGGAAAAACATATTTGGAATATTTTTATGCATCAGTGTTAACTGCAACATAAATTTGACAAAACACCCTCTCACATTTTTATAGTTGGCCAATACATTGGCAAAATAATATTTTTTGTTATAACTTCATTTGCATAAAATGCATAATACAAATATTAGGGTAGTTCGAAATAGAAGTTTTTGATTTGATGTACAAAATTTCTTAAACGAATATTTGGAATTTTTAAACACTTCAAAAGAAAAAATTTCCTTTAGATTTATATACCACATAGGCCATGAAGATCGCTGAAGGAAAATGATAGGGACTTTAAAGACAGAAAAGAAACCTTGTACATTCAATCCAAAGCAAAGTTCAAAATGGTAAATCAGAAATGCAACATAAAGTTTAGAGATCCATATTATGAAACGGAAATTAAAAACTAAATTTTCACTACTTTAGCATTCACGCACAATCAAAATCAAAATAGCCAATTTAAAAAATTAAGACTTTCTAAGGAAATCGGTCTTGGAGACACGTCAATGTTCCCTGAAACTGTCCCCAATTTATAATCGAGCGATTTTACATCTACTCCAATAGAGATTAAATCTTCAGATGTTATGAATACTGGAACATTTTTTCGGATCTGTTTTCACTTCACAAACTGTCGCAAAGACTTGCGCGACTGTCGCAAAGTTTGCGGTCTATGTTTTGTCCGGATGGATTTCACGAACATCACTGACGTGAATTTTTAATAAAGATTTGAATTTACACACTTACACTGATCTATGGGCTCCAAAGTTAACAGAACTTGCCAAGCGTAGTCAATACACTTACAAACGGTTTGGAGGGACTATCCTTTATCTAGAGATGACAATCCTGAGTTATAACAAAGGGAGACATATTGAAGACTTATGAATTAGAGAACAAAGATTAAGCTACGGGCAAACTGTCAGGTAGGGTAATTTTTGACAAACACATTTAACTCACACGAAAAGTGTTCACATATGTATGACTGTAACAGTTGTCTTGAGATGTATCCATCCAAAAGATACGATAAATTCATCTTTATTTTGCACCAGATAAATCATTCTGTATGTTAGTTATAGGCTTCCTAATGAGTGTAGGCCGAAATCGTGCGAATTCTGAGAACTGTGGATTTGACAATGGAGTATGTGAATGCGGTGGTCAACATCTACGTTGACAGTCATGCAGCATTTGTCCTATTACTGGTATGGAAGTGTGGGCAGATTTTTGTAAGGCTAATCGACACTCACATAGACAGATTTTGCTGGGTACAAGGACACTACGACATCATAGAATGAAATATTGGGTTATTGTAGGTCGGCACTCAACACGTCTGGTGACTGTGAACGAGCCTCCTTTATGATTCTTCCATGCGATAATGGATAACGCATCGGAGAGAACTCAGCCCAAATGAACAAATATGACTAACTGCAGGATATCAAGGACTGAATGTACCAAATTTTGATCTGCTCGCTGAAACTTCTGGGCGTTGAAAGATTCTTTCTAAGGAGAGACATATAAGTCATATAGGGAGACAGCGGTGAATGGTGGAACATTTGCAGGATGTGAGAAGATGAGGATGAGGTGGAGACAGTGGAACATTTACTGTAAATGTTCAAGGCTCCAACTTACATGGATAAAGTGTTAAGGCAAGCAGTTTCTAAATGTTTTAACAAATTTGGCAGCCAAAGAACTTTTATTATTAAATTATTTTTAGGGTACTTTGCTTGTTAGGATCACAAACTGGGTAAGAAGATTCTTCATATATCTTTCTTTATCTTCTCTATTTCTTTACAGCACATCAATCCTGCTTAAAAGTTGAAGTAAACAGTAGATAATTAAGATCACTATTTGAAGGTGTATATGTGTATTGTGTCAGCAATATATACCCTCCCCTGCTTGCTTACCTACCTACACTTTAGTTATATATATTATAATTTTGAACCTCTATTCTATTCAAGTCATATACCCTAATAGTTATATTCACTAAGGAATAATAAATGTAAAATATATCGCAAAATATTGCATTTAGACAATCACAATATTTTGAATTCAAACCAAATATTTTGTCGTAAATAAATAAAAATAAAAAATGTTTAAAAAGAACATTTTTTTCTCAAATGAACAAAAATTATGTACATAGTAAGTACAGCTGCGGTCAAAATAATAGAACCACTCAGATGTCACATCTTCATTGCTGATTTGTTGTTTTGTTGGTGAATATTTTTATTCGCAATTAAAAAAATACGAAAAACTGTTGCCGCATCTTTAATGGTTCATCGCATTTTACGTCAAATGAGGAAGGCGACATTTATTTGAGCAGCAGAGATTGAAGAATAATTAAAACTGTTAGTAAGTACTGAAACTGTATCAGAAGACTTAGGGAATATAATTTGAAAACCCAAACTGCTTTGCATGTCTCAAATCGATTAAAGTTTGCTAAAACTTACTTGGTTTGGCATATTGAAAAAGGGGAATAGTATTCTGTGTAGCGATGAGTCTAAATTTTTTTTTCATTTGAAAGGAGGCCCCTTAGCAAGGAATATAATTATAAAATTTACAACAAAAACCTTCAATGGTATGGAGGTCCGTATTAAAACTATTGCAGAAGTGTTAGAATATATGAAAATATTAGACGAAGTAATGCTACTATACAATAGCATTTGAAGAAATGCCACTGATTTGGGCCATACAACAAGACAACGTTCCGTAAAATACCAACAAAATAGCTAAAAGTGGTTCCAAAATAATGGATTCACTGTAATAAAATGGCTTCTCGATGTAAATCCAATCGATAATTTGCCAATATATGTATAAAGAATGGGTCGTTAATTAAACGATCTTTGAACCACTATAGAACAGGTATGGAACTCTATTATTCTGGAAAGGTGCCAGAATATATTAAATTCAATGGGAAGAGGAAATGGCCTCCCCAGTCTTCATTCTCCATTCATTTTTCTACATATGTATAAAAGAAGAAGGGATCGGTAATTAAACCGACCAATAATAGCGATCTTTGAACCACTATAAAGCAGGCATGGAACTCGTATATTCTGAAAAAGTGTCAGAATGTAAAAAAATTCAATAAGAAGGCGATCTTTGACTGTTATTACTAACAAAGGAAACGCTACAAAATGCTAAGAATTTTAACGAATATTATTGGCTTTTGTTATATGAAAACGGGTAGGGCTATTATTTTGACACCAAGTTTTATCAATAATTCTGGAAAAAATAAATTTTAGGAAAGATAATGAATGGAAATACTTTATATTCCAATGGCTTTTATGACTTATTAAAGAAGATGTATAAATATGGTGCTATTGTTTTGACCGCAACTGTATATTTATATTTAAAAAATATGTTAAGAAAAAGATTTATTATTGTAATTGTTATCCCAAGTGTATATTGTATGAAAAACCACATACATACTCATAATGTGCTATTTATATACATATATATACATATATATATTCGTACATATATTCATATCAGTGTGTTTAAATCTAATACATTATATACATAAAAACACTTGTTGTTCATTCGTTTGTTTTTTTCAGAATCCAGAAAAAAATGTTTCTTCAAAAATTTATTGGTCATTTATGGTAAATAATCGAGTGGAGTGAGACCAACTTGAATACAAATAAATAAATAAATATTTATGTACAGATAATCGATAAAGGAAATTTTAGAAATGAAAATTGTTTTTAAATTACTTTTTTATTAGCAGATTTTTAGTTTTAATGGAAATCAAAATTTTCATTAATTTACCAGAACTCAATACAGTTGCGGTCAAAATAATAGCACCACATAAATACGTGTTCTTATTTTATGATTGATAAAACCTGCTTTCAACTATAACAAAAAACCAAAACTAAATAATTGTTGTTTATTTTTTTATTATTTATTATATTCTAGCATCTTTCCAGGACAAAATAGTTCCATGCCTGCTTTGTAGTGGTCCAAAGGTCGCTATTATTATTCGTTTTTATTACTGACCCCTTCTTTTATACATGTGAAGACAAATTATCGATTCCATCGAGAGACTGGGAGTCCATTTCATTACAGTAACTCTGAAACCACTTTTAGCTTTTTGCTGATATTTTTCGGGGCGTTGTCTTGTTGCATAGCCCAAATCAGTGGCATTCCTTCAGATGCATACAGTAGCATTACTTCGTCTAATATGTTAATTTTTTATTATATTCCTTCCTGGGTTGTCTTATTACAAATGAAAATATTTTAGACTCATCGGCCCACAGATTACAAATCCCCCTTTTCAATATGCCAAACCAAGTAAATTTTAGCAAACTCTTTTCTTCTATTTGAGATATTCGGAGCAGTTAAGAGGGGTACTTTTCATGAACGATGAACCATTAAAAGTGTCGCCACAATTTTTCGTCCTCGTCCCCCAATTTTAATTTGTAGGTTGTGGTATATCTAATCAGTTTATTTGATTATCCAATAATATTTCTTATTTCGGCAATAATTTTGTTCATTAGAATCATGGTTTTTAATGAATTCTCGGCTTTCTGAAGTACATTATTTAGAACACCCATTATTTTTGGATTATTTTTTGTCCACACTGAAGGGACATAATTCGTGATAGTTTAAAGTGAATGTCAGTCACCATATGTCTATACTTTCCATTCGTATTTTTAGGGCAATGTAGACTGCAAAATATACTGGAAAAGTGTGCAAAATATACTGGAATAGATATGGTGGTTTTAGCAATGTGTGATTTGAATGGAAACTCTACAATGTAAAATTGCAATCCAATCTGTTTCGGCATCTGAAGGCGAAGGTTACCGAAGTATAATCAATAAACGGACATAAATATATACCAACTATTATTGTTGTTATCGCAACTCTAATTAAATCTTTTGGAATAGTGTGATATTGCTCACATTGTACACTCAAGTGATCGATTTGAGTGGCTACGACGATCAATGCTACTGTGACAATTGATGGTAGCATCGGCTTTTTTAGTCTTAAATGAGAATTTGATAAAATTCAAGGGAGAAAAATGCTTTAGTTCGTTGGCATTTACTCATCACATGGAAGAAACGCGACCACGCCTTGTCTCTCATTGAGGTGTACAACGCCTTCTCACTGATGGCTCTTAAAATGGGGACAAAGTTCATGGAGGTGTCCTTATTTAGAAATTCAACATTCGAATGTATTTTAAAACTTCCGAACGAATACTGTCATCTTTTATTGCGCTGCCCTGCCTTCGGGGTCTATAATTGTGTTTCTTTGGCTCCAATTCCTTCCAGTATCTAACAACTGATGTGGGGATTTCTGTGGTTTTATTCGCAATTGCGTACGGTTATATGACCGCATTACTCCCTATACTTTTTCTGTGATACTGATTACTGAATTAAAGGGAACTTCAGGACCCGATTAATTCGTAACAGTCTGATGAACTAACCTAAGTGCTTCGATTAAGGGCAAATATTATTTATTGAATATAAACCAACTTTTATAACGAATGTAAAAATTTAAAATATCGAAAAAATGTCCCCATGAAAGGAGTATAGGGTTCCATATAAATCATATATAACTAATAAAATATCAGAAAAACTGATAAACCTGGTTTATTTAATTACTTTACTGGCGACACACGTTCGCCTAACTGAAAATTTCTTCAAAATTATTAATTCAATATCGGTCTAAACGAACATCGAACATGAACGATGTATTTAATTGCATACACCAATTAAGAAATTTTACGTATTTATAGGTGTAATGAATTTTATCCCTAATTTGTTTCATGTTCTATTTCAGCGAATTATTACTCATTCTCGGTTTTGGGCATTTGTTTTATTAATTGAATATAATTTTATTGTTTTTTTTTTTATAAGAATTTAAAATGAGTTCAAATATAATTTTTATTTATGTTGAAAAAAATTAATTTTTATTGTTTTTGTTTATTCTAGTATTAATCTATTTAGTATGAATGAAGAAAATTCAATTCATTCAAATATGCACACATACACACATGTATTCATTCATTACATCCCTTCAAACAGTTGGAAGTTAAAATTATTGCAGACGTCACTTCTTAGTAACTTTTAAAAGATTATGGGAAGATTTTTGCAGATTTACAAAAATAAATTACATTTTTTATTGTCACTTCATCTTCTTGGAGTATATAAGGAAGTGTCTTCCACAAATTGTTCAGAAGATAATGATCTTCTCGAAGTTTATAAAGAAATGATTTCCAGATGTTATTTAGAAGATATTACAGGTATAACAAAAAAAATACATTACATATTGCCACTTCATCTTCTTGGAGTATAGATGGAAGTGTCTCTTAGAAGTTGTTCAGAAGATAATAGACAATTTATAACAACAAAATACATTACAAGCGACACTTGATCTTCTCGGAGGTTATAAGGAAGTGTCTTCCGAAAGGTGTATAGAAGATAGTTGATAATTTATGAAAACAAAATATGTTACTATATACTATCATCTTAGAGTATATAAAGAGTGCCTTCCAGATGTTACATCCAGAAGTTATTTAGAAGATATAACAGGAGTAACAAAATACCTTATTATTACCACTAAATCCTCTTGTATATTTTGAGTATAGGAAGAGTCTTCCAGAAGTTGTTTAGAAGTTTCAAAGGAATATTGCTGCCACCACTTTTAAGAATAAGTTCGACTCAGAATCAATTTCTGAGTCTTTTTAACAATGCCCGTGAAACCTGGCATGTGTCATTATTTTGGCCCAAGGACGATATCTATTGAAATTGGTGATTGTGGGCCGATTATTTCACCTTGCCTCTAAACATATGTTCCTCACGGAATGGGCTTTTAAGGTCATATAATCCCTGATCTAATAGTATTCAAAAATGATTTACCAAAATATACGAGGATCGGTCTATTATTTCTCATACGTAACTCTCGTTAAAAATAACAAGGACTTAAATCTCATATATACGCAAATATTGTAATAAGAGTTGATCAAATTAAGATAAATATAAGTAAAAATCGATGTGCGAAATTTTACGAGGGTCGTCATAATTTCATCTAGCTCCTGTATTAACTTCTAGGTCACTTTCTGAAGTGGCTGATTAGAATCGTCGGGAGCCCCTTTTAAGAGTTTTGGTGATGAATTTCAACCTCTGAAAGACTCTTCTAAGTCACTTCCCTAACAAAATATGTTTGCAGTGGTAGATAATTCATTTACATACACATATGCACATACACATTGCGTAGAGTATGTATTGCATTTCTAATTGTCTGAAATTATAAAATGCAAAAAGGAAAAAAGGCAGTAAAAGCTTAAAAATATGCTGCTGCATTTTGAATGAATTTATTCAATTGTTTTTGTGTATTTGTGGGTTAAAATGTAAACAAGAAGAATGAGTGCAACAAGAAAAAAAAACATATAATAATCTGTGGAGGTTTTTATTATTAAAATGAAAAATAAATTAAAATCAAATAAAAGCCATTTTTACAATTATACAGTCCCGAACAAAACTATTGGTACAGCAAGCATTTTTTATATTTTTTATCTTAATTTTTCTGTCAGTGTAACCAACAATAAGTGGTTTAACTGATACAGACACTATGTTCGGCTATGCCAAATCTTCAATGTCCTCCAACACAATTCGCGTAAAGAAATACGAAATATTATAAACAAGTTTCTCTTAAATAAAACACAGAGCAATTAATCATTAATAAATTTGGGGTCTGCGGTGATTCCCTCTTGGCGATACACACGGAATGACAAAGTTAATATACCTTCTTCATAACTTGTGGTGGTGAAGGGTACAATAAGTGGTTAAAGAAAAAAGTCATTAATTTGCCGAAGAAAAGTGTTGGCACACTCAGTTGGCCATGTTCATTAGTTTTGAATTTCCATAAATCTGGCAAAAAGAAAGATGCGAAAAATTATTTTATGTCAGTTCTAATCGGTCAAAATCACAATTTGTTTATATAAATTTTAAAGAAACTCTGTAAAACCAATATTGGGCCTAAAACAAAAAGAAACTATCAAATCTGAAAAGTAATATTGTACCTAAGTAACCAAGGTAATGGAACGAAGACCTTTCTCTATGAGAAGCGTAGTGAATCGTTTTAAAGGACAGTCAATTATCAAAAATTCTAATAGACCTAAACAGCAGCTTAAGACCAACAGGAATATTACAAAAAATATTTACTCCATTACTGTTCGTAGAGTGCTGCTCTACGAACAGTAATGGTAACAGTAAAAGTAACAGTCGACATACTAAACATTAAACACTATTTTTTCTCCATAAACCAAATTAAGCGTTTTGAGTATGCGCATGAGTTTAAAAGTGGTCGCATTAAATTTTGGAATCAGGTGCGTTTCTCCGAAAGCAAATTTAATATATTTAGTAATGATGGCCAAATTACTGTTCTTAGAAAGCCCAATACAGGGAAAACAAAATCTTTCTCGTACTGTTAAATAAGGCGAAGGTGTAGTAAAGGTATGAGCTCTTTGTCATCTGCGGGTGTAGGTAATCTGGTTTACATAGACTCCATTATGGATTTTACAGTTTTTCTTTAAATATTTTTAATTTTTAAGATTTCACATTCACACAAGCCAACGATCCAAAACATTCTGCCCATGATGTCCATATGTGGTTAATTTATATTGTGGCTCATGAGCTACCGCATTCATCACAGTCTCCAGATCTCAATCCAATTGAGCATGTGTGGGAAGACTTGAACAAACGAGTCAAGAATGGTCTTATTTCAAATAAATCTGATATTCAAAAGGCGTTAAAGGAAGAATAAATAAAAATCGGAAAGAAGTTACAAGAAATTTAGTCCGTTCGATGGTAAAGGTTTTGAATGAAGTTATAAAGCTAAAAGGTTTGATCACTAAGTAAAATATTTGTTTATTAGGTGTACCAATACTTTTATTCGACAAAAACGAGTTTTAAGTGCAATAAAAATGAATTAGAAAAATTATTTTTGAAAAACCTTCTTGCTTTATATACTTCATTGATGAAGGTAATTCCAAAGACATTTTTTATTCGTGTGAAAAGTTTTGAAAGGACTAAAAATTGGGAATAAAGAAAAATACACATACTGTGCTAATAGTTTTGAACGAAACTGTAAATGTTAAAAAGAGAAAAAATAGAGTTAATTTTAATTATATTCGATTGTGAACGAATCTTAAGTACCCAACACGGGTAAAAATTTAAAAATTTCAAATAGCTTCTCTAGAATACTAAAAAGAAGGAATGTAATGACAAAAGAATGATAGGCATGAATATTCATCTAAAAGCATTCACATCCATAGATTATTGTAGACACCCTAAACTCTCATGGATTTAACCAGCAAAAGGAACAAGTTTTATTTTGGTTTGTTTTTGAATGGATTCAACTGGAAGTTGAACAAACATCGTGCATCATGTGTTCCTTTGCCACATGCAGGACATAGGTTTTACACGGCGCTATCAATACGAGACCATTAGCCTATTGCTCCATCCCGGTGTCACTTGTGCCAGAAGTGCTCTTGTAGACCACGCAAATTCTGTTCATTGTCTGCAATAAACTATGGGCGGTCTCATTCGGCAACTTGAAATCACGAAATTTGTGGAGACTCTGTAATGTCGTTCAAAGCTGTCATATAAAAATTTCGGAACTATCACTTGATAGCACTTGACTTGCCTAAAAGCTTTATTACTCTCAGCCATGCTACAGCCAACATTGCCAACTTTTTCTGCCTCTAGAAACTTCTAATACTTTCTTCTTGAGTTTGTAAAAAATTATTGCAATGAAATCCACATGATCAAGCGATAAAACCTTATGAAAACTCTATGACAACTTTTCAAGTTAAGAGTGGACTAATAAAACTATCGTACCTTTTGTAAATTTAAACGGGAGTCTTTTTAAACCTATGCCCTTCGTTTGACCATGGACGACATGAAACTTGCCACCTATTTAGCTGGCAAGCGCACACTAGCTGATTGAGTCCCATGGATTTAAAGACCAACCCAATTGAATAAACACAAATTTTCAATTGCTTATTGAAATATATCTCAGTTGCTACTACAACGGTATCGAAGGTGGATTTGATAGTGGTGGACGAAGACATTTTGTATCAGCATTCTAAATATAATTTTTTCCATTCTTCAATAAAATTTTCTCAGTAACAAGAGAATGTACAACTAATTATAAAACAAAAACAAAATTTACTATTATAATCGCTGTTCGAAACCTAAGCATATTTTAATATTTCATATATTTTCCATTGTTTGTAATGGCCCCAGCACAAATTTTGGGCACATACTCTATAAGATGCGTTAATTCGCACTCTGCCTTTTGGCAGAACATAAACTCCTTTGTTCTTGAAATGTCATTCTTAAAGTGCAAAAGAGATTCTCTATAAGATTTAAGCCAAGGGACTGTGGTGCCTCATTCAAGACTTAAATCTTACTAGCTGATAACTCTTATCGCTTATCTTAAACTTTGATGAATGTTTGAGCGACAGAATATAGTCCATGATTAATCACAAATAGAATAACAAATTTATTAAAGGCAAATTCACTTCTAGAAATGCTGTAGGATATAAAAAAATAAATAGAATTTTTATTTACTTTTTTATAATTTTTTTACTAAATAACAGCTATTTTTAGTTATATAAAAGAAAAATAAAGTAAAATCGTGTTTTTCATTAGAATAAATTTATTTCTTTGCATTTTAACAAAAACGTAATTTATTTATTCAATGTTTTACACTCAATTTTTGTTTTATTCACATTCAATTTCTTCTTTGCCCACCCTTATTTAAGGATTCGCATAAAATATATATCCTTGAACTGATTTTGGAACATTTAATATCGTTGCACTTTTTATTTATACCCCCTTCTTTGTAGCATAATGCAAAATATATGAATGCATAAACTTAAAAAGAGTGTGATGAAAATATTTAATTTCAAAAATTGTTTTATTAACTTCAAATTATAAAATTCAATTATAATTTTATTTTGATACTGAAGAGAGATAGAGAGAGAGAGAGAGGGAAAGTTAAAATATGGAGAATGATTAAAAAACTCTTAACATACGTATATGTGAATAAAAACGAAACCACTTAACTTACAATTTGAATTTTTATTACAAGTAGTACAAGTCCGTTTAAATCTTCCACACTTTTGGACACCTTTTTTTTTTTGCTCTTCAATTGTTTTTTTACAAGAGCTCAATATCTGTCCACCGGCCTTAGTTCCGAATAGGTTGAAGGATTAACTGGCCTTAGCTCCGAATAGTTTAAAGGATTTGCCTCTCTTGGTGCAAGTACCACATCATTGTTCTTGTACCACCCAAGGACTTGTTTGCCATAGTGACTGAATGCCAAGTCAGGCCAAAAATATGCAGTTACATTATGAAGTCTTATGAATAGAGGCAGACTTTTTTGTAATGATTCCTTTCGATATAAATTTCGGTATTTATAGAGCATGTTGTAACAAATGTTTGGCTTCTTTTGTCACAACTTTCCAAGAACTTTTTGGGGAAATTTTGATTGCTTTTGGGTTCATAACTTCTAAAAAATTGCGAAAAATCTGCCTCAACATTTGTTTCGCCATCCATTAAGAAGCAAAATCATCTTTAGAAAACATTACTTCAATTTCTTTGCTCTGTTTTTTGGTCTCTAATTTTTTAGAAAAGTTCCTACCAGGTACTCTTTGAGCCTTGTATGTTTTTAATCCTGCATTTGCTTTAACTTTTCGTCCCAATAAGCCGACACTGAGCTAACCGGTCCGACTTCCTGACGGATGTGTTGGGAACTCTTTTAAAAATGCTTTCTAATTTTTGGCTTAGAACCATTATGTAAACCCTTCCTTCTACCTGATACAGATTTCCTATCGACGGAAATATTCTCCCGGTAATGTTTAATAATATTGAAAGCGGGTTGACGGCAGACTTTTAAATACTTGGCCAACTTTTGTTAAGACCAAGTTGACTTTTGTTGAAAACATTCAATAATTTTAGTGCGCACTTTTTTCTGCCAACTCATTTTAAACAGATTAACTATATATTAATTTGTTTGACATTAAACATGACATATGACTGACTTGTTTGACAAAGGTAAATTGATAAAACATATGTTCAGAGTTTTTCGGTCTCACTTCTTATACTCCAACTTCTCATATACGTACAAAACTTTATTTTTTAATTTAAAAAATACTGTAACGTTTGATTATTTGACTGTATTTGCATGAAATTTAAAAAATTTTGTACACTGGTGCATAAACCTATAAACGCGTTAACTGTTTCTCTATTGTTGTTTTACATATGAAACAGTCATTTGAGCCATCATTTCACCAAACCTCTATTTAATGTTGGAAATCACTCTTCGTTTTTAAGGCCCTTTATTTTATAATCTAAATGCCTGTGTAAATTCTCTCTCTTTGACTCCCATCTGCTATTGAGCTTCAGTGTGGGTTGTTAGGTTAAATATCTTAAATAACATAAATATTGTCTTAATATTTTCGACAATTTAAGAACTTTACTTAACACATTTAATCTTGTTAATTAAATTTAAAACAGTTTCGAAAAAAAGTAACTTAAATAATTTTTTCCTTTCAAAAATAAAGTGTATGATGAATGGGAAAATAATTTAAATGTGAAATATAAACAATTAGAGCGCAATTTCAAAAAGCTAATTTTTAAACGGAACTAGAATTTGGTAGGATTTAACAACGTCAATGTTTCATTTTTCTTTTTGAGCAATAGAAATATGCATATTGATGTATGAATGTGGATGAATGTAATACGTAAGTTTGAGTATAACGATATTCATATATACAGTATTGTTGGAAATCGAAACATCCTTTAGCAAGTATGTACATATAGAATAATGAAAAAATGCCTCATTTATACGTATAGATTATAATAACAATAAAAATAAATTCTACTCTTTGAAAGTCATTGAAAAATATTAAAAAATACTCTTAAAAATCGCTGTTCGAAACCTAAGCATCTTTTAATATTTCGTATGATATAAATTGTTTCTAATAATCTCAGTACACATTTAAAGTACCAATGAGGATTCAAAGTGGTGACGAATACAAGACGTAAATCCCATTAGACTATAAGTAATCTACTAATCATTAAGGCATCAACAGATGACAGCAGACTGATCGCCTGCTTAGTAGGAAGATAAAATTGATTATAGTAACTAAACGAAACAAACAAAAACTATACTCGAAGTGGTATTTCTTACTCTGCATAGAAAGCATTGACTGTACATTGAAGCATTGAATTTGTAAAATTCGAATTTACCACTAAATAAAACAGTTATTTAATTTGTTATAGTGCAATCGATATGAGTTTTAGTAAAATCAAATATAAAATAAGTAAGAATGCTTTATTCAGCTATGCCGAATCTTCAAAACCCTCCACCACAAATGCGTATGAAGTAAATATATAATGTTTCCTACATACAGTTAAAGAACATATACACTTACAAACGCATGCAATATAAGAAAGTTTTTCCTAAATACGACAAAGGAAACTTCTCAGGACAATAACAAATACTCAAGCCAAATTTCATTGAGCTCTTTTAATTATTATGGATGTGAGAGTGACAACAACAGACAGACGAACATGGATAAATATACTCCGATTTTAATTTGATACAAAAATATATATACACTATGGATGTTAGATGATTCCTTTTTTAGCATTGCAGATGGAATGACAAAATTTATGCACCCTCTGCAACACTTGTGGTGATCGAGGGTATAACAAACAAAATAGTTGAAGAAATCAAAGAGCAATCAATTCTAAACTTCTAAGATGGCATGAAGCTTTGTTTCTTATTGTGGAAAAACTAATTGAAGCTTTAGCTCATTCAGTATATCTTTTGATTAAGTAAAATTTTTTGCAACTCTACGAAAAACATTCAGAACTGTTCCTTCAGACGATATTGGTTTCCACAATTTTCCCAGTGGCTTTATATTTATAAGTGGCAAAATTATTGAATTATTAACAATTAATTGATTTTCTATAAAAATTCGAGATTAATCGTTGTTAATAAAGTTCAATAATTTTCAATTTGAAATCTGTACAGTTACTCATATGCGTCATTGCTGATTTCTTAGCCCTTCTTTACATACTGATGGAAATTTAAATTATAAATTTTTGGTGAAGGAAGAAATTTTAAGGACCTTTTTTCTGTGAAATCATTCTTGCTGACAACTCTTTAAGCGATTATAGAATCCGAAAAAACATGGTAAACGTCACTGTCAAATATTTTTCTATAATCTAGAATATTAATTAAAGACGATTTTGCTTTATTTAAAAAATTATCATGAAGTGAATGGTTAAATGCATAAACTCAACAAATTTTTCATTCTATAAATTATTATGGGCCAATTTTATCAATTGAATTTTGTTGTTTTTTTTACAGGAAATAGAACATTGTTAAAATTGCTTCATTTTCGAACAATACTGTATACATAAAGTATATATGTAGGATTGTATGTGATGGTATCCAACGTATGATTTCAGGATATTGTATATATCTTTTCTATATATATGTTTTTGTATGTACATTTGTATTCACATACCTGTGCACCTGTTAATGTTGCCATATCCAATATAATGTTTGCTTTTAAGTCTTTGTGGGCATAACAAACACCATCAGCCAATACTAGACGTCCTTCAGCATCGGTGTTATTAATTTCAACGGTACGTCCAGAGTACAATGTATGAATATCATCAGGTCTATTCATATGTTATTGTTGTTATTATTATTGTTGTTGTTGCAATGTTAATTGTTTGTTTTTGTCGGTTAGGTTGGGTGGGTTATTGTTGTTTAGTTTCATTTTCATTTTTTTGTTATTGCATTTTTGTTGTTTTTAGAGTTTATTGAAGTTTATATGTGTAAGGTATGACCAGAACATGGAACAGTAAACAATAATATTTATTATTTTTATTTCATATTGTTGTATATGAAAGAAAGGGTGTTTGTAGTTGATGTTTATACGGGCAAATGTTGATAGAATAAAAACGATATGAAAAAGAAAAGAAATTAAAAAAATATATTTATATATACGTTGCAGGAATATTCTCTTTCTATTATTTAAGTTTTTTAATTAGAAAATATATATGAGTGCATGCAACAGGTCTCAACCAAGCCACAGTTAATTGAGATGTTAGATTTTATTCTTTAGTTTATGGAATAGTTTTTTTTCAAATTGAATGAAACTAAAAAAATCTCTAGTAGAAAATAATTTAAATGTTTAAATTACAAACCTTGTTGCATTGGGGCCAACCGAATTCTCAGCCATACAAAAAATGGCATGAAGATTTTCTTTAAAACCACTTTTAACGGCTGCATAAAAAGCTCCCAAAATTGCGGCAGCTCCGCCACAATCTCTCTTCATGCCAGGCATGGCAGTCTTGCCCTTAATACTAAGGCCGCCAGTATCGTATACAATACCCTTTCCTACCAAAGCTATAGTTTCTTGAGCACCCTTTGGCTCATAAGACATAACAATCAAAGCTGGAGGCACTGCCGCAGCTTTACCCACACCGTAAATACCACCAAAACCACGCTCACGTAACTCTTCGCCACGTATGATCGTTGGTTTAATGTTCAATTCGGCACCAATGCGTTCGGCTTCCTCAATAAAATGACTTACATTCATTTCATTGCAAGGTGTATCCACAATACGAGAAGCTAAACGTATACCCTTAGCAGCATCTTCCAAACAAGCGATCTCCGACTCATCCAGAGGAGTTTCCGAAACAGCTCCATTCTTATCAATGATAATGAATTCAACATAAACTGTAGATTGATTACTATTATCGCTAGCATTTTTCATAGGCGTATCCTGATCTCCAGCAGCAACAGAATTGCCAGTTGAATTACTAAAAACTCCAGAAGTTTTACGTGAATACAAAGGAAATGCACGTACCACAGCACAGGCACTAGCAAATAAATCTGCACGTTCACATACAATAATAACACTCTCTTCGCTAACATTAAGAATATTGTTCTTAACTAAACGTGTAATAGCATGAGCCCTTGAAGGTGTATTGTGTCGTGAACACTTTAGGGGGACAGCAGCAACAGAGGCCACATCTAAATACAAAGATATTCTATCTGTGGGTGATGGATGTAAACAGGCAATGGCCTTATCAAAGGTATCTTCACTAACACGAGGTTCCAATTTACATGAAACATCTGAAAATTTCAGTAAATTTAAATGTTTCAATTGACCAATAATCAAAACTGGCTTAAAATGCGGATCACTTGTTGTTAGCGAAGCATTAAACTTCAAATCGATGGCCATCTGCAAAAAAAAAGAGACGAAAAAGGGGAATAATTTTATATTCAATATATATATATTTTCTTTTTGGAATAAAATTCAACATCAATCATACATGCTGCTCTTTTTTCTCGTCAACATGTTGTCGGCGTTATTATTGGTCACGAACTAAATTTTATTTTAAGAAAATAATCAAAAAATTTTGTGTGTGTGTGTTTTTTTTAGTCAAACTTTTGATTTGATCGTTTGATTAAATCGTTTTAGATTATAATTTTTGTGTACAGTGAGTGACTCATAGTGCAAATCATGATCGTTGGTGTTAGAAATTTCATATTTTTTTATATATAAAAATTTTTTGAAAATAAATATGAAATTAAAAAAACAAATAATCAAATATTTAAATCTAAATTAAAACAAATTATTTTATTGAAAAAATTTGTTCTTAATTACTCTAAAAAAGTTAATAAGTTCTATAATGATTCGTATTTCACATTGAAAACTGTTCAAAAACTTATTTGTCAAAATATTCGTTCTCAATGAATGTCTCTGGACCTGTCCGATCTAAAATTTTATTTAATATATGCATTGCTTTATAGCTATCTCTTCCATTGATCCTAACCGTCCTACATTTTTTCCAGTAAAACTGTTTGGAACCAAATTTTGAACTTTGTTTAAATATCGTTAATCATGATTTCCTTTGTATGGGAGAATCCCTCCCCCTGGTCTTATCGACTCTACATTTTGTTCACTAAAATATTCCTTAAGAAATTGATTGGGACCAAATTTGAGAACTTTGGATATTTGATAATCATTACTTACTCATATATATTCTAAATTTTAGCCAGTAAAATAATACTTGGGAAAGTAATTGAAACCAATTTGAAAACTACTGCTTTTACAGCTTTTTAGTTATTCGATAATTAATATTTGCTTTGTATGGAGATACCTCTCCTCCTGATTCTATCTGCCCCAAATTTTGTCTTGCAAAATGGTTCCTTAAAAAGTTATTGGGATCAAATTTGGAATTTTTCCATGAAGTGGTTGTTTAGATATTCAATGGTCAATATTCTTGCATGGGGATTACCTCTCCTCCTGATCCAATTTATTATTTCTATATTTAAGATCATTTTTATTTTTGTTTTAAACATTTTTTGTTGAATATTAAATAATTGTTGAATAAACATTTTGTAGTTGAAATCATTGGTAATATAATTTTTAGTCTTTTTCGAACATCCGTCCATTTAAGTATTTATAGTGTTTTCTGTCATTTTGCTCGAACAAGTAGTTCATGTCCGTTTAAAATCTTCCAATCTTTCTGCGACATTTTTGAGATCTTCAATTGTCTTTTAGCAAGAGCCCAATATCTTTCCTCTGGCCTTATCTCTAGGCAGTTTGGAAGATGTGGTCTTGGTACAAACACCACATTATTGTTCTTCCACATCCCTAACCAGATGTGGGTCTATACCACTTCAAATAAACTCGAAAATTTCATCTATTGTAAACGAATTAAAATTTTATTAAGAAATCTTCAACGGTTGAAAGGTTACAGAATTTTTTGCACAAAAAATCAACTTACCTCTCCACAATATTCCAACGTACAAGGAAGTATGAAAAGGGCAGAAATATCTGAATAGTCTAAGAGATCTAGCAAAAATTGAGTTAGGTAATTTAGTAAATATCATTCTGTGGACAAGTAAAAATACTGTCTTTTCGTTCTGTTTTCTCTTTCCTACTTTTTTTGTAATTAGTTTTTCATACCCCACTTATGTCCTCAACTAATAATAGACCCCCCCAACAACTTGCAGGTGGACCTATGAAAATCGCCTTTGATGCAAGATGTATATTAACGGAGTCTTAGTTGATCTCTGACAACCGTCATTCCTTCTGTAACCATTACCAATTGTAATGGTGGAGGCCATACAAAATCTATCACAAAAAATTGGTAGCTCCTTAGTTTCTATATGTTCCAATTAAAAGAAATAAAAAATTCGATTTCAAAATAAAAAATGTAAAATTGTAAAAAAGTATTAAATTGGAAAATATTTAGTTTTTTTTCTTCAAATGTGTAATGGGCGTAACTTTAGTTTATCTTGAGAATATTCTTCGGATTAAACTTGGTTTAAAACTTGACCATTTATTTTTGGAAAATAATAATAATAATAATAATAATAATAATAATAATAATAATAATAATAATAATAATAAGTATTAACTGCACTAAATAACGTTACGGATCTCTAGGCGTTCAAGGAATTTACTATTTCTATAAGATGTTTAACATTTATTTGGAATCACTGTATGACTTAAAGATATTCAGGTGCATGCACATTATCTTATCTTTGAAAAATTATGTCATAAATTCTCATTGCTGACGTTTTTTCTTTAAATCTCATGCGATCAGCAAATAAAATAAAATGAAATTTTTTATTGAATTAAGATTATAGAAAATACTTATTTTTTTTTTTTTTGGTTTATTAACTAATTCCGTGATCCGAATTTTTATTTAAAACTTCCAATTTAAATTATTTCTTCAAAACGGAACTTTAAGAAATTTTTGTGACAAAATATTTCTAACTTTTTGTGTCGTTCTGTGAAGTTTAAAATGAAAATTCTTATTTTTATCCAAATGGAATGCATCAACATAATATAAAATGTATGACCAAAGAAGAACCAATAACTCGTTAAAAGCGAGCAAAATCGAAAAAAACACTAAACAGAATCATATTGTCAGTTCTCATTTTAATTCTGAATTGTTTGCATTCGAAAGTTATGCAAGTAGGACTGTATCAAGTGGCATAACTACAAATTATTTACTTGCTTAACACCTTAAACAAGTTATCATTACTTTATCCACATTATATCAATAATAAGTTTTCCCTTATCAGTACACGGTTACCAGTTTAATGCAACTTTAAAATTTCATATCAAATATAAATTTCATGAACATTTTATATTTGAAAAAAATATATAATTTCGTAGACAAATAATAAAAATCATAAGAACCATTTAACAATAATAAGGAGTGAGATCGAAAAATTCTTAATACACATATTAGTTAATAAAAACGTAACCAATAAACTTACAATTTTAAAAAAGTAAATATTTTATAGTTTTGATGAAATTTAGAACCTTTTTCGAAAACCCTTCCATTAATGTGTGTATAGTGCTTCTGTTATCCATCTCCGTTTAAAATATACCAAACTTTTGGACACTTTTTTATGCCCTTTAATTCTCTTTTAACAGGAGCATAATATCTCTCTGCTAGCCGTAGCTCAGGGCAGTTAGAAGGATTTGATACAAATACTGCGTTATTGTTCTTGTATCACCCAAGGGCTTGTTTATCATAGTAACATGAAGCTAAAACAGGCAAAAAATAAATGAAATACATTGTAAAGTCTTATGAATGGAAGCAGAATTTTTGCTAACATTTCTTGATATATATTTTGGGTAATTATAGAGCCCGATGAAGCAAATGACTGGCTAACTTTGCAAAAAAAAAACATATTGGTTGCCATTCTAAGAACTTTTTGGAAAATTTTAACCATCTTTGGGTCCTAAATTTTTCTTCAACATTCCCTCGAGATCAGCAATATAAAATTGTTGGCCAGGAAATTGGGAAAGCTTTGCCAGTACATACGTTTCGTCCTCCATTTTAATTTCCATGCTCTGTTTTCGGCGTCATTCCTGTCAGAAACTTTTTAACCCTGAATTAGCTTTAACATTCTATAACAAATAGTCCGAGCATTGAGCAAACCGAGCAGCTTTCCTATCGGTTTTGTTGGGAGCTCATTTGAACATGCTTTTTACTTTTTGACTTTAGATACATGACATTTCTTCTACCTGAACCACATTTTCTAACAGCAGACAAGTTCTCCCCATACTGTTTGATAACATTGGAAACAGTTTGACGGCTGACCTTGGAATGTTTGGCCAACTTTTTGAAGGATCAAGTTGGGTTTTATTGAAAATATATCATAATTTTAGTATGCACTATTATCTGCTCACTAATTTTAATCAAATTAGTTATATATTCATTTCTTTGGCATTAAACGTGTTTTTTATCATTAGAGCAACCATCCTAACTTCAATATTACACAATTGGAGTTACCGCCGAGGCTTGTAAGAACGGATAATTGTATATACGAACATAGCATACATAGATATGAGAAATATCCTTTGGATAAGAATTATTATATGATGGTTAACAAGAGTAGTTCTGGCACAACTGAGATCGGGATGGAGCAACAGGTTCAATTCCTTTGTTAACGTATTGATCATACCGTCCTAAACCTATGTCCTGCATATGGCTAAGGACCACATGATACACGACATCTATTCAACTGTCAGTCCAATCACACCTCACTCTGTTCTGAAGATCATGGATTTAACCAATCGAGGTTGCCAGATTCCTTAGCCTGGAGTAGAACAATAACATGAACCAAAATTGATAAATATACTCATTCTATCCAGCTCTTAAAACAACAACAACTGAAGTATTTAAAAAAGATAACTTGATAAAAAAAATACCAAATAATACTGGAGTTAAAAGTTTCAAATGAAAAAAGTATTTAAAGAATTTGTTCGATTTCACTCCTTAATAATAACTAAATCATTTTAATTAAGTGATCAAACAATAGGAAAGGAATTATTAGATATATCTATCGGTTAAAATTATATAGATTTTAAAAACGAAATTTAAATAAAATTTTGTAAATAAAATAAAAAATGAACTTTGAATCGAAATAGAATACAAAACGGAAAAGAATTTTTAAAATTTTGACAACTAAAAATGTTGTACTGATACAGAAAATACATATACCGAATTTGATTTAAAAAATTTAAGTGTTGAAGTCCAAATATTTGTTTATATATTCAAAGAAACTGTCACTTTTAAATGTCTTAATAAATTCACAGAAGATTCAATATATTTATTGTCAGAAATGAAATAAAAATAAAAAAGTCTAAACACACACACAAAATCTTATCAAATCTTATAATAAAGCAAACAAAATATAAACCCAATAATTTGTATAGACCTTCATACATATATACATATTTATGTCTAAATACATACATTGATTATGAACTCTTAAACGAAATTGTGTGATTGAATTTTTTATGACATTTTAAATATTAAACATTTAATGATGATTAAAATTATTTATATATATTTAGTTCAAAGACCTCATAAAAAGAACAAACATAAAGTGTTGTTGTTAGTTGTTGGTGTACATGCACTCAAAAAAGAATATTTTTAAAGTATAAACAATTTTCAAAATGCATTAAAAAATATATTGGATTCTTGACATCGAATAGAATGAAAAATAACAACAACTGGTAACAAACCGTCAAGTGAATTCAGAAATTAAGAAAATAAAGAAAAACAAATATGAAATGATAAGAAGAATTATTTACAATTTATAGATTAAATGAATGCAAAAATGTTTACACAATTTGAGACATTTGAAGGCAGTACAAAGTTGATGTGACAATTTTATTCGGTTACTCCTATAAAATATGTCACAATCCCTAAAAGCCATAGAACATAAAGGCAATAAGTTAATGTCACCGTAGAGGAGTTTATACACAAACAAAATTTTAAATAGATTCGTATTGAGAACAAGTAGAAGTTAAAAAACCGACTAATTTATAACCCCATACTATGGCGAAGGCAAGAACAATTATTGAAAGTTCCTTGTAGAATTTGATTATTTGATTTTAACTTAAAATCAAGCATAAAACATGCTCATTTAAATTTTATGTTGTTTGAGGTTATTTTCGAAAGTGAATATAACAATTTATATACCGAATATTAGAAAAATATATACGGTATCTTAAACATATAAAATATTATCATATTTTCGAGATAAATGCACTCAAAAAGTGGTTCTGTAAGATTGCGACATTTAGTAAAACCGATTGCAGGAAATAATTCTGTGTAACAATATATTTTTGACCAATTAAAATCATCTGCATAATGAAAATGTACACAGATGAACAAAAGTCACCGTCATTTGTAGTTTAAGACCTCTGTGACCATAAAATAAGAAAATAAGAAACTTTACCAACAGTTTCTGTATTAAAGCTAATTAATTAAAAACAATTCGATCGAGCCCGACTACGTTTACCAAATTTCGTTAAAATCGATTTTATGAGCTATAAAGCCCATTCCTAAAGGATATTTGTATGAGAGGTACCCGAAATATTGGACCGCTCATGGTCAATTTTAATAGGCTTCGATCATGGGCCAACCACTAACGTCATTTATTTTAAAAATGAGTGAAAAATTAAAAGAAACTACATTTGAAGAAGGAATGAAAAATTATTTTATCTGAATACAAACATAATAAATCTATCCCGGAAATGTCAGATTGGTTAATCGTCTACGATTACTGGAATTATAAAACTTTTTAAAGACGCCTGAACATGTGAGTATCAGACAAGTGGACGATCACCAACACTATTCGTTTGGGAAAAAATGGAAAATGGTAAAAATAATTAAAAAGAACCTAAAACATCATAACGTACGTCAAGTGCTAAATTCTACCAGGTATAATGCCAGGATTTGCAGAAAAATCTGCAGATTAGGTTAAACCTTTGTATCGCAACAGAGCACATAAATAAAGAAAATACTTTTTGAGAGAGGAAAGGTAATATTCTTTGATGAAATCAAAATTTCTATATTAAAAGCAGACGAACGTAATATGCAGATAGAAGGAGGAGGCTTTGTTAAAAAAAATACATTCAGTTGACTGTTGAAAATGGTGGTACTGGTGGCATATTATAGGGTTGTATGTCGACCACTTGGATAGACGGATTCGATAACATCGCATTTCTTCCAACAAAAAGAATTATTGCGATTATAACATACATTACATTTACATACATACATACATTTACATACATGCATACATACATTTACATTCATACATAATTACATACATACATACATACATACATACATACATACATACACATACATACATACATACATACATACATACATACATACATAAATACATACACATACATACATACATACATACATACATACATACATACATACATACATACATACATACATATATACATACATACATACATACATATATACACATTTTGTTGCATAAATATATAAATGCATAAATACATACACACACATACATATATAACACATATCCTATTTTATTTATATAGATTGTTGTCTGAGCAAGGGGAACCTATAAACATTGTACATAATAGATGATGCTGGACTTTTGTCTATGTGTGTAATTTTAGCCAGAACTCTGAATTTTTATGAAAAAAGTTAAATTTTTAAAGACAACTTAAAGGATTTGATAGAAGAACAAAATCTATTAAAATCGTAAGTTAATAATAATTATCATTCTTCCAAACGTTCCTTTTTTTGGATAAAGAATTCAAGTTTTATGTGTGGGATACACAAGTTAATACAGATTATTTAGTAATACATTTTGTTTAATAAAGAAAATAAGTTGATAAATTCTTGGTTTTCTTAGCAACAACATGCTACCAACGAATTTAGGAAGTAGATATTTCTATCCCAAAAATAGTTTATCATTGACACAATGAATTAATTCTTTGTTATATCTGGATTGCTTTCAAAATAAGAGGCGACAATTAATATAGAAAAGAAATACAATAAAATAAACAAAGCTGATTGCAAAAAAGATATTTTATGTAGTAGACAAAATAAATTCACATACATAAAAAA
>PYHX02000467.1:56864691-56887374 GCA_004302925.2 Cochliomyia hominivorax
TATACATATAATAAAATATTCTTAAAGAACGTGATTCATATTTTAATGAATCAGAAACATTCTTATCTTGATTGTAATAAATTCCCGGTAGTGAAAATAATCGTTTGTTTTATTCTTAAAAATTTGAATTTGAGCTTCACGAACTTGTTCATCGAAACATTTTTATGAAAATTATTATAATTATATCATTTTCTTTTGAAACATTTTTGTTCTAAACAAAGTTTATACACACGTTATAGGTAATTTTACACAAAAATGTTTGTACTTTTATAAAATATGTTCAACAACATTCATATATTATATTTTGTGTGTATTATTGTTTATAAAAAATATGTTTATTTAACTCACTTTTATTGATTTTACATGAAAATTTAGTCATTTTATTAGAGTAATTTTACACGTATGTTTTAGAGTGTACAATTTATGTTTAAAGAATAATGCACTTTAAAGTGAATTTTGAAACATCTCTTATACATTTTGTAGGAATCTATTTAAAAATTGAAACGATCTTTGGCTTTTGAGTCCCTGGTTAAAAAACTTCCTATGAGTTAATTGCGCTACATATACTATAAAGTTAATTGTGCTAAAGATAATTTTGTATTAAAAATCATACTAAGAAATTAAAACGGAATATAATATTCGTCATTTCGACTATCAAACACATTCAATCAAAATTTAATTGGTTCTTAAACATAATAGTTAAACGAGTGTATTACATTTTTGAGTAGTATTTTTTTCGGATGTTTTTGCAGAAAATTTTAACTTTCATATACATTTATTCGAATCATAATCATAATCAGCGTTACCACTGTAACACATACATTCTCAAGCTCCGTCAAATATTTGAAGTCACTATCGTTAATAATATTATAGATATTCGACTAAAACCTGTATAATATTGAGAGCTGGAACTAGCTAAAAAGGTATAGAGTGAAAAATTTAATGGACCCTTTTTCATCTTCTGTTATGGTGAAGGGTACATAGAAAATCATCGATATTTATTTTTCTTTTGTTTTAAGAGGTCCATACACACATACGGCAAGTGCTCATGCAATAAGTATGTGTTAGTAGATTTGACAAAGCTTGAGAATGTATATGCTACACAGAGGATGCAGGATGAAAAATCATAAGAATTTTGATTTCAAAATGAATCTATACGGCAATCAAATTGTTTGAATGAATTTTTATTTTTTCATTGACAGTTATGAAAAGTATAATAGTTGAAGGTAATAATTTTATAGGTATTTGAGAATTATCTGTATAAAATTGAGAGCTGGAACTAACTAGAAGGATATTACTAGCAAAAAAGTGGAAATAGCTAAAACGTTCTAGAATGAAAAATTTTATAACTTTCATTCATATCTTGTTATGGCGAAGGATAAATAGAATATCATCGAAGTCTTTTCTCCTTTTTTGAAATATTATTTGGATTTGGATATCACCATATGTGGCATCCAAATTTAACATTCTCTTGCAACATTTGACATATGGTCCACCCCACAACCGCTTATAATGGAATTGATATTTTTATTTGGAATTGAAAATTGTTCTTTAAGTTATAGAAATTTCTGAACTATGAAAACAGATTTTATAAAATTATCATTTTAGACATGATATGCTATTTCATTGATCACAGCTGTTTACATAATAACATATGTATGTCATAGTTTTCGCATTAATATTTTACAGATATTAAATATTTACGAATAAACATATATCATTAAATATGTAATATATATATCATTATTACTTTTTTTAGTTTTGCAAATAAAGTCAAATATATATACAGGATATTAAAAGAGAATAAATGTTTTAATGTAAATAAATTTTATTAAAAAGTCTGCTGCTTTAATTATTATTCGTATATTTTGTATCATTTTTTATTTTTGTTTTTATCTCAATATATAATCTTTTTATAACTGATATTTTTCTATAAACACAACATATGTACATGAATGAAATATATAAGTATATTTAATTTATTTTTATTTTTTATTGTCATTATAGATTTTCAAAATGTATGCTGTTTATTTGTGACTGATTTAAATGTTCCGGAAATTGTTGATTTTCGTGATAATGTCACATTATCATGTAGTTATGCCATGAGTGGACACACATTAAATTCTGTTAAATGGTATAAAGATAAATGGAGTTTTTCAGGTAATTTTATACATTTATAAAAATTTTTATTTAATTTTATCTATTGTAGAAGATTATAAATAAGATACTTCTATATTCATCTATTTCTTAATTAAAAATATAATTTTATCCAATGAAACTTTCAGAACTCAATAGCGTTGTTACGAGTTTCAGAGAAATTGATTAATGAATGAATAATTCCTTCTGAATTATTGAATTCGGTAAATTGGAATTATTTATTTAGAGAAATGATATTTGTAACTACAAAATTTTATAAACTCTTATTTTAGAAAATTAATGCCACATATTGGTCAAAACTCCTCGATTTCATTCTACTCAAAAACACCGTTATAATATAATATTTAATACATATTATTTAGTATAAAAAACACATTTTATCAGTTTTACTATATTTAGGATAAAGTTCCGAAAAAATAATTTTTCTAACAAAACATAAAACTTCCTGCACTTTTTCTCGTTATAATATTTACAGTAATAATTCTCTGGGTATGGAAAATCCTGTCCTTCAATCAAAGATATTTCTGTGATAACGCTTTAAATTATTGAAGGTTTTTATAAATGGGAGCCCAAATTAATGTATATTTATTGTTTTTCATGAACTTGTTGAGACAATCATCGGAAGAATTTATGCATATCAGGCCTTGTCACGACATTGTTATAATAATTTCAGCAACCCCGACACATTTACCCCATTACGAACATTACCTACTACAAACTTGAACTCAAGAAGTAAAGAATATTAATTGCTTTAAATCCGAAAAAAACTAGCTTATCGTAAATAGCTTAGGAAAAATCACCTAAGACTCCATAAATAATGTATATTTTTGTATCAATTCCACTTAGCTATTTTCATTTGTCAGTCTATATATCTGTCCATTGGGCTGTATATTGAAAAATTTCTCACGGATAGAAAAATTGTCGGAATTGAATGAAAATTATTTATTTTATCCAATATTGGTATTATAATAAAAATTTTGAACGAAAATTATTTCCAATTTAAAGCTGTTTAATATATGGACATATAACGCAGTATATAGTACATACACAGTTTATAAGTACCAGTAGTAGTATCGAATGTCTCCATATGTTCTTTGGCCGGCCTCGGGTTTTTGAACCCAAACCTGTAATAGTCCAAATACCGTTCTCGCTTTATTGAGCCTGTTGTTCACTTCTGCATCTGTATCACCATTAGTAATCATTATACTACAAAGATGGCAGAAGATATCCAAGATACCAGTTTTTCCAAGTCTTTTAAGTTTGCTTGCATGTTGGATATCTTGCGTGAGAGTAGAAAAATATCAACCGCAGAAACCAAATCCTCTGTAATTTTTCTTCTCTCAGAACAGACTAATTTCATTATATCATCCCGGATTATAGTGAATAGATGATGTTTCACACTAGGTTATGATTTACTCCAACATTTATTTGAAATGGAGAATGATATTGCCATTGTGAAGAACTGAGACTTCAGCGTCCTTGTATATAGTTCTGATTTTTTGTTTTCTTTACTGGGCTACTCCTTTTCTTCCAAAGTACAGGGGAGTAGGTTTCACTTTCAAATTAAGTAAAAAAATATAAAATATATTAATATTTTGTCTTTATTTAATATTACCAAACAATCCGGTTTGGTATCGATTCCACCAAAATTTGAATGTTCTTTTATATTCTGCTAACATTCCTTTATAGTGTACACTTCGGAAGCAAGAATGTCCAAAGATTTTCCATTGGATTGCAGTTTGGGGCTGCAAGCTGGGTAATCAAAAACTTGAATATTTTTATACGATAACTAAACTTTGCTGCGCCCAGATGCATAAATTGATGCATTTTCCTGTTGAAGTACATAATTTTTATCTTGATATTTATCTAATTAATTTTATTAAACATCTTCTAGGAGCTCTGAGTTTATTTATGAATTTATTTTGGAAGATATAACGCAAATTGTTAGTTTAAAATGACTCCTTAAACCAAGAGCTTTCGTAACATATTTTCTGATGGGTTAACGTTATAAGTTTCCTTTTCTTCAATTGTTACATCTTTGTAGACGTTACTGATTCCCTCGAAATATTCTCTCCAATGTTATATCTGTACATCATCAGCTTGGTTCCTTCTATACTTACTATTGGTAAGACAGTTTATCTTTTGGTAATTCCGTCTATTTACATATGTCCACCTGCCCGTCTGTATGTCTATTGTTGGAATGCATACATTTTTATTAATAGATGTAGGTCAATGAAATTTAGCAAAAGTGTTTACTATTGTCCTACACAGATCTCTATGTAAAACAAGCAAATTCGGTTCATGACAAATAAATATAGACCAATATCTGAGACATTCTCAAAGATTTAAATTTTTTATTTTAATCAATTAAAAGCAAACAGATTCAAAAAAAATTATTACTACATTCAAATATATACGATGGAAAATGTTATTAAAATCGGAACAGTAGAAAAATATATAGTCATAAATATAACATATATACATATAATATTATATTTGCTATTAGTTAAAAATTGTATTTATAAGTGTGTGTGTATTAGTGTATTAGAGTATGAATGTGTATTTGTTACAACGCACAAGTGGTAAAAGGTATTGAATATTCAGTTCAACAAAGCTGTTAGAATCGCTTGTGAGATTCTTTATTCATTATTCGGACCAAGGGTCTTGGAGCACAAGTTTTTGTATTAAGGAATTATGGTGCTAAATAAAATACTAGACCACCAACTTAAATAGGCTTTATTCTTGAAAATTACCACATTCACTCTGCTCAAAAGAAGTACATGGAATAACTGACATTCAGAAGCACAGATTTATAGACTCCTATTGTAATGTAGAGTATAAAAATCTGTTCATTCGCAGTTTTAAAAGTTAAAGTTTGAATAAATTCAAAATTAACAATTTAAATTAAAAAAATGTTGTATATAAAAATTTATATTCAAATGGGAGAGATAATTATAAAAACTAAAATTAAATAATAAAATATTTATGCATTTAAAAATAATATGAAACCATAAAAAACGCAATATGTTTTTGTTTCTGTTAATAGATATTCACCTATGATGCATCCGGTTTATATAAATTTCCGGTGGTTGGTGTACATTTACCAGATGGCAAATATTATTGTAATGAATCATCGTGTAGAGTTGAGTTGAGTATGTTAAGTGCTAAATCGTCGGGTGTTTACAAATGTGAAGTGTCGGGAGATGCACCACATTTCCAGTTGGCAGCCAAAGAGGACAACATGACTGTGGCTGGTTAGTAAAAAAATTCATAAATTTAAACAAAACGCGAAAACAAAAACTTAATTATTTTCTCTGTTGTATTTTTAATTTTTAGCTTTACCTCAAAGCGATCCATTAATTGAAAGCTTTAATCCCATGTACCGTATGGAAGATTACTTAAGTGCCATTTGTACCTCGGACTATTCCAGTTTACCCACAAGATTAACGTGGTTTATTAATGGGGAACAGGTAATTAATCTAAAACTTATATCAAATAATTATTACTTAACAAATTATTAATAATTTAAATTAAAGTTTAAATTAAATTTATTTAATTGAAATATTTTGTTTATTTTTCTTATTTATTTTCAGGCTTCTTTAACTGAATTACAACCAAATGTTGATACCAGCATTTCCGCTCATGGCTACGTTTTAAGGCGACAAAAACTTCAAGTCCATTTTTATTTAAGTGGGCCACGTTTCTATCAAGCGAGTAAAATTTTACAATTGAAATGCATAGCAGAAATTGAAAATTTCCCCGAATTAACACGTGAAACATCACTAAATGCAGCTTTAATTCCTTATGACAATTTAAACAATCAAATGTTAATACATGCCGGTACAAATGGTGAGTTAAAAAGTGATTATATTTTTTTAATAATAGAACAGTAATTAAAAATTAAGAAAAAAATAGAAAAGATTATCGCGCAGTATCACAAAAAGTACGAAAAAATATTTTTCTAGAAAACATTATAAACATGATAAAAATAAAACTAAAAGTTTAAAAGTTATATGAAGATAAACTCAAAAGATTTCTACGGTTATCATACTATTATTGTTGCCGCACCACAATAATATGTTGAAATTAACCAACATAATCTAATTGTGTGCCACAAACTATGGTTACAGGACGACTAAATAAAATTGTCCCATAACTGTACGTTATTAACCATGATCCTCATATGTATCAACCATAAAATGGGTTGTAACGCAGATTCAAGCATTTTTTAAATTCTTAAAAATCGGTGTATGCAATTTTCTTATCTTTAGTATCAAACTTCTATTCTTTATAGAGCTAATTCTAGTAAAGAACATTTTTGGTCATGTTAATTTTTAAAATGCGGTTCGATATTTTCTTTGGAAGTTACGTACAAAAATTCTGAAAACATAACTTTAGGATTTTATTAAACAGTTACTACAGTTTTATATGAATTCTTTATATGCTCTCCTTACTCCTTCAAATAAGGACTCAATTGAGGAAATTAGAGGAACCATTCAAATGATTTTGGACTCAAATGTATAGTAATCAAAATAGAAAAGTGTTTATATGAACATAACATTATTTTTTCCTCGGAAATCATAATAAAAAAAAATAACTTTAACTTAAAAATTCGCTGTTTGAAACCTAAGCAACTTTTAACATTTCGTGTACATAAATTTTTAACATTCGTTAGAATAAATATTTCCATCGCATTGTTTCCATGTTAAAGCGTCGTATTACAGCTCTTAAAATGCCAGATATGTTCTCTATGAAATCCAAATCCGGGACTGTGGTTTCCAGTCCAGGGATTTAATCCAATTAAGTGATAACACTTTCTTAAGTAACCTTGATGAATGATTGGGGCAACTGTCGTGATATTTCCTTGAATATAAAATATTTAATTTTATTTGGATCTTTTCAAAACCACCCACCAGGAAAACCAGGCCTAAACCAAAATAACGTTATTTCCCTTTCTTCGGAAGATTTCGAATGTAGTTGGTTAAATTTATATTCACCACTAAAAAAATATTATAAATAGAACCTGTGAAAATTGTTGAACGATCTACGTATAATTTTGTTTTCTAATTTCTGCTAAACAGTTCAACACTATGATTTTATTATATAACCAATATATATATGGAATTTATTCACTTTAAAGTGATATCCGAAATATGTTTTGTATTGAAGCTATGAGAAATAACGAACCGATCTACATGGGCAGATTATTTTGGAATATTTTAACAGTAAAACGTATTTTTGAAAAATTTCTGTAAAAATGCTTTATACTTATGAGTCCTATAGGACTGAAGAAAGTCATCATTAATAAACGGTGTTGATATCGATTTTATATTAAAAGTTTTGAAACCTTGGACAAGCATCTTAAGTTTTGAGGACTGCTTTAAATTTTAAGTTTACATGTTATATTTTTTGGTGAAATGTAGTGATTTTTTGACTAACTGTTGTCAGCTATTCGGTAACGAATTTGCGTTATAGTCCAACTTTTAATAATTTTTGTAAGTGATAATTTTTATTAAATCTATCTCGTTTGGGCCATAAGTATAAAAATCTTAAAAATTAAATTTTACATCATCATAACATCAAGTAATGTTTACAAAAAAAGCTTCTTCCATTTATAAGACTTCAGAATGTGTTCAATAATTTTTGGCCCAACTGGATATCCTATCACTAAGATAAACAAGTCCTTCGGTCATAAAAAAAATGATTTGGTATTTGTTCCAAGAGAGGTAAATCCTTACAACTGCCCGGACCTAAGGTCAATGGAGAGATATTGTCCACTTATTAAAAGAGATTTTAAGAGCACAAAATAGTGTCAAAAGTATAATAGATTTTAAACAGATATGGACCACCTGTAAGAACAAAGTGACAGAATGCATTATAAAATCGTCTATTAAATTGTAATAAATTCTTCAGTTAAAAGCTCATTAAATTTTACAGTGAAATTCCAATTATCCAAATTGGATTCTATTTTGTACGTACATGGTGGTAGAAAAGCTCTTATTTTGTAAACGAAGCCCTTATGCCATAATTCATCAAAAACTTGAACTTGATAATTCATCAAAAACTTTAAACCTGAAATCCAGGAAATTAAAGAAATATTAAAATAGTCCAATTCTCTCCAGGTTTCAGTATCGTTAGTATCATAGAAATTTTCAATATTTTGGGAAACATTCCCATTGGCATCAACGCTTTGGAAATTGTTGGCAGAACTTTTATTGTCCAATTAGGTATCACTTTAATTATGCTTCTATTACTAAAATATATACAGTCGATTTTTATAATTTGTAATATAAAACCGTTAATAAAAATAAAACCACTAAATATAAAGTTTTATAATTTTTTTTGCTTTTAAATACTCTTTTAACAAGAGTTCAGCATTTTTCAATGGCCTTAGCTTCGGGCAGTTTGAAAGGATTTTCCTTTTTTGTTAAAAATACCACATTATTGTTCTTGGACCAATCAGGGGCTAATTAATCATAGTGGTAGAATGACAAGTCAGGCTAAAAATTTATGGCCTTATTGTCAAGTCTAAATGAATGTTTGTAAATGTTCCTTTATGTTAATTTCGGTATTTATAAAGTCCGTTTAAACGAATGATTTCCCAAGGAATTTTTGGAAATTTTTATTGCTTTTCTTTTCTAAACTTTTCTTCAAAATTCTCTAGATCATCAGCAACATAGAAATTTTGATCAGGGAGTTGCGTTAATATTCCGTCATCTATTAGGGGTAAGCCTTTTTCGTGAACTTTCTTTGATGTTAATTTCGGAATTTATAAAGTTGCAGCAACACTATATTGTTTGTCATACCAAGAGATTTTTGGGAAAAATCTGCCAGACGTGACTTAAATTTCCGTGTTCTGTTTTTAGCTTTTAAATGAGCTCTTTAGTGCTTATTTTTTCCACTTGATTCAGGTTTTCTATCAACGGACAAGCTCTTTTGGTTTTCTATAATATCAAAATATAAATAAATACAAAATGTTCAATTTGCTAAGGTTTCGAACAGCAACTATTAGAGTTAAAATTTCAAATATAATGTATGACATTTTTTTGATAATTAGTTGGGAAAGATTGCTTAGATTTTGAACAGTTATTTTGCATATCGAAATAGATTTTTTATTAAAATTTACATTTAGGCTCAGGTACACTTGTGTTATGTCCTAATAAAAATTTAACATTTTATTTCAAGGAATAATTAACATCTTGAAATAAAATTGTTATTTTAGCAGTTATAAATATAAAAACAATTTAATATCCAAACAATAAAATCTTTTTCATTTATACTTTAATTGCTTATTAATTAAACTTATAATTTTAATTAGATTTAAAAATTAATAATAGAAATTTTATAAATTCTTGGAATAAAATATGTCTATATCATTTTTCATTTTCTTTTATCTTTTTTCTCGTTTAAATATTGTAGGAGGAAGTTCAACAAGAAAACTTGCTACAGCTATTAAAAACACAATCATCTTCTTAAACGTTGTCCTGGTGATATTTTCAACAATTTTAAGTTCTAACACTTTATGATCTACTCAAAATATTATGTCATTTATTAAAATAACAAATTATAACTAAGAAAAAAACAAAAAAACAAAGAGATAAAATAAAACAAATACAAATGTGTTGTAGTATTAAATAGAAGAAAGGAAGTAAAATGGCGAAATCGGATTCCAGCAGAAAACTGAAGTCGTTTTTGTATGAAGCGGAAACGGATGTTAAAATAAAGGCTGCGAATAAGATGTTATTAAGAGAAATGCTAAAAATGAAAATTAATAATAAAATGACAAAAACAAAACAAAATATTAAGGAAGAAGTTACTATATCATATTAGTTAGTCTATAAATAATGAAAAAGCAAAGTAAAGTAAAGTGAAATAATGAAAAAACATGGAAATAATTAAAAAAGGAAAAAACTCAAATATGAAAAGCAAATTTAAAGTTATGTACTTAAATGCCTACATACATATATAGTATCAAGTATTAAGTATAATTACAACAACAAAAATATACGAACAAATTCCAAAAAATATTTATTTTTCATTAACATTTTTTTTGATTTTGTTATTTCCTTTATACCCTACATCATCATAGGTGATCGGTGTATTATACGGTTGTGCTGATGTGTGTAACATACATAGAGAATGCTGCTATACCCACCTTTAAGTATACCGTTTGACTCAGAAACATTTTCTGAGTCGATTTAACGATGTCCGTTCGTCTTTCTGTCTGTCTGTCCAGCCGGATTTTCATTTAAATGTTGTTAAATTTGGTACATATTATTATTTTGGACTAAAGACGAATCCTATTGTAATTGATCATATTCAGTCCATTATTTCAGAAACCTTTCATACAAACGTTCTCCCAAAATGTGGTTTTTTGATCATAGAAATCCTAAATATAAAGTTATTTTATCAAAATTCACCAAAAATAAATGATATGATGAGTCTAAAACTGTGTGCCAAATTGCTTTAGGGTCTTAACAACAAATCAAAATATACGAGGATCGTTCATAAATCTTTTGTTACTACAATTTTTAATAAATATTTTGATGTAGGTAATTACATAGTCGGGTTTGACCGACTTATTTGTTTATATTATTATTTTAAACAAACTTTTTTATGTAAATATCAACATCTTGCTAACAGGTAATTAAAATAAAAATAATGAAAAATAAATATTTAATAAAAAATAGACATAAATACATACAAACATTACTAATAATATGTGTAGTTGTAATTTAACAAGAATTTAAGAAAATTTCAAAGAAAAAAAAATACTAATAATTTATAATAAATAAGATTTTAAATATTTAAGTTATAAACGAAAAACAAAAAACAAACAAATTAAAAGGAAAAGAAAAGCAGAAATTCAAACAAGAATTTAATTCTTATTTTGCCAGTAATTTTTAGGAAAAAGGAAAAAAATAGTAAATAGAATGAAAGAGAGAAAAAAACAGAACAAAAAAATAAAATATTTTTAATATTAGTTAAAAATAACGAATATTGTGTTTTAAACACTTAACTAGATATTATTTTATAAAAGAAAAGAACAACAACAACAAATACATAAAACATATACAGTAAACACATACATTTATACACATAGATACATGAATACAAAAATCGAAAAGAAAATTATATTTGGCATAGCCGAATCATAAATATCCTTCACCGCAAACTGAAAATATTTTTTTATTAAGCAACAGTCACAACATGGAAATTTATGTGGAACTTCCGAATAAATGGCGGTATAAGAAGAGGTATTCACAGGTTCTATTATTAATATCGATTTCAAAGCAATCCAAAAATATATCATAATATCAGTAATAAAAGCCAAAACAACTCGATATATTTTACTACTTTTAGTACAATGTGTCAGTCTATTAAATGTGTAGCAGCTGCGTTAAACCAGCCCATTCCTTTAAGGAGAGAAAAGAGTGATAGAAAGTTCAAATTACAAAGTTCTTTCCGCGGCAGGGTACTAGCTTTAAGACCATTTTCTTAAAGATCTCCCTGTGCTTGACAATCACGCAAATCGCCATGGTCATAAACTATGTAGCTGCAGAAAAACAATACAACATGAGCTGCTGTCTTTATGGTCACCGTTACTGTATCTATATCAATGAAATCAAAAGAATAGTAAATATTCAGAAAAATAATCGGTAAGAAGAAAGTTAAAATGTTTATATTACCTGTACTTTTAGCATTTATAATCTTATAGTCCCTCTACCCGAGTTCACAGACCCGATTCAGATTAATCAAGTATTCTTGGATCGTTACTATCTCCTCCTTTCCTTCATTAAAAAGAATGCCGCTTTAGAATAGTGAAGGTTGATTTAGGTTATCCTATTCAAGTTATCGATTATAGTGACATTTACTTACCCCTGGGACGAGTGAATGAGGGTGCATTCGTGAATACAAGGTGACCATCCACAAGCTCTATAAGCGAGCGAATGACCTCTGTGAACGAGTCAAAATAGAGCTGACTTAAGGGAGGTCTATTGGTTTTTTGGAATATTTTTTGCGAATATTTCACACTAAAAACAAAAAATATATTTAAGCAACGAAAAACTCACTTGGAGAGGTTTCCAGTTATTGAGCAAACATAAATGGTGGCTTCAATTATATCGCTGAGCTTTTGATTGAACTTTTGATTATCCTCTTGGAACCTGGAACCTGTTAATTACGTCACTGAACAAAACCTCTTCATGTATAGTTGCAGCATCTAATGCGATTGTTGGAGAAAAACTAGAAGAAAGGACTTGACTTTGACTCACATAACATAATTCACCATCATAATAAATAACCGTTTTGATAGGAATTATGAATGTTTAACTACAGAATAAGAATTAAATAATTTACCTACCATTTCATTTCGAAAATCTGTATTCTCATATATTGATCCAAGAACTCTGTGAAGTAACAGTTGGTCTGTAGAAATATATATCATCCAAGGGAATGACCAGCAACTAAGCCCTTAGACGTATTTGACAATTGGTTTAATTTTGGATTATTATGGTTGTATGAAAAACAGAAGGGCAGAAATCGGAATAACTTAATTGAGGGATAGTGGTGAAGGATATGTAAACAATCAAACAAGCAAAACAATTAAGTTAATAAACTGCCATTTTTAAAATTAAGTTTTAGTTTAAATTAAATTTTCCATTTGTTTAAAATTATTTTAATTAAGGATTTGATATCACAACTGCCACAAATTTTGGTTAAAAATTTAAATTATTTTTATATTAAAATATAATTTTTACCATTAATTTTTACATTAAAAACAAAAAAACTTAAAAAGATCTTAAAAATTTACGAAAAAAATATAATTAAAATTTGTTAAATAAATTAAGAACTTTAAAAAATATACAACAAATGCAAAATTAAAATAAAAAAAACACACAAAAAATAACAAAAACAAAAAACACTTTTATTGTAAATGATCTAAATAATGAATTTTCAGTACACAAGAAATTTGATGAAATTTAATATTAAAGTGTTAAAACAAAGTTTACATTCCTGACTCCGGAAATGTGCTGGAAGATATTTTTATGCAAAATATTATGAACTTTCATTTTGTTTCCAATTTCAGCCTGAAGTATAAAAATCAATAATTTAAGTAAAAAAAATAAACAAAAGGTAATTAAATCATAGTAAAAACCTTTTTCGTTGTTGTTGTTATATTTGTTTGTTTAAAAACTTTAAAACTATTTTCTATATTCAGTTAAAAAATATCAAATGAAGAGGGTCAAGTTTTATTTAACTTTTAAGCGAATAAACTATTTATGCAAATATTTGATTTCATTGAAAAGTTTATAAGTAGAAATGTTGAATTTAATAAAACTACACCCCCTCCCCACCACCACTCGAAGCACTTGACTAAAATAAAATCCAAAGAGTTAACGACCGTGAAAGTTGTGGAGAAATCATAACAATAATAATTTATATTCGACACACTTATATTTAAAAATCTAGAGATCGTTGTGAAAATTGGCACATCTAACTTTATTGAGATGAAAACTTTCGGAAAAGATTGTTTGTAACCTACACCACCATAGATGGTGGGGGTATATACAATCTTTAGGAGTCGATTTAAGCATGTCCGTCCAGCTGGCTGTCCATGTAAAGCTTGTGTTCGCAAATTTCAGATAATAAAATTTTAATAATAGTAATATAGTAATTAGATAAATCAAATCAATAAACAACCATTTCGACGAGATTACTTAAATCAGAGAAACTTTTACAGTTGGACAATTATAAAACAGATGTTTTACGTTAAAATTTCAGTCAAGTAGTGTTCCTTCAGTACATGTAGAATCCTCTTTATTAGTTTCATTTTGGATATTAAAAATATAGGACAATAATTGAATTTAATTACAAAATGATACCTTGCTATTGTTCTTTTCTAACCTCCATTTAATGTGATGGGAATCCATACCACCCGAGTGTGGTGGTTCTATTTTCAATGTAACAAACAAAACAAACAAGAAGTTCAAATTGATCCTTTTACATTCGAGTTAAAGAACCTAATTGAAGCGTACAGTACTCACAAAACACAATATTATAAGAAATAGCTTTGTAACTTGAAATTACGAAAAGTATTTCAATAATTGATTTTGAAGAAAGTGAGATATATTTCCCAACCTGGTCACTTCAGGTATGGAAATTAAATAGACCTTAATATTTTCTAAAAAACATGATTTTGTAAAATATCTTTTATAGTTTAAAAAATTTTTGGACCAAAATATATTTTTATTTTTTTGTGATCTTTTACACAAATCTGTTAATATTTTCCTTAGGTTTCTAGAGAATTGTAAGACAAATTTGCGGATATGTGGGGAAACTTAAGCAAATTTCGCTCATTTTTCCCAGATCTTAGAGCTCCCGAGTTATTGAGATAATTTAGAATTTTTGCTTTAGTGACTGTCCTCAAAAAGTGAGCCGACAGGATAACACAAATCACTTTGCTAAGATTCCTACAAGTCATTTCGACATGGATTGTTTTAGTAAATAACCTAGACTGAACCAAATGTCGTAGGAAATATAAACGAAAAATTATCGTAGGACTTTATCGTAAAAATGGTGCTAAATTAACAGATTTTTATTCCAATTAAGAAAAATTTACTCCAAATTGAAGAATTTTCTTTAAATATACTAAATTTTAATTTAAAGGGAAAACATCTTATATCGAGAGATATTTAATAAAAATGGCAGTAACACATCGTAAGTAAAATAACAATCAAATTTATTCATATATAAAAACTAAAATGTGGTTCATATTGACAATTTTTCGTCAATTAGAGGAATTTAATAAAATTTTCGCTATGATGAATAAGGGTATCGTTGAAAAATATATAACCTACTTTTCTTCGATTCTACCTTTTTTGATGTATTTACTACCTTTTTTGGATCAATGTACTATCTATTTTACATTCCATTTTATGATCTCTTACCATCTTTCAACGGTATATCTTGTGGTAATGATATGGTTGACTACATTGTGTACAATCACTTTGCCTATTTCATGGTCCTTGAGGTATGATCGTTTACACGCTCAAAGTCTTATTGCCTTTTTACGATACAGCTAGTGACGATTAATTGTTAAGAGGCAAAACATGCGTTTTTTATTGCCTTTCATAAGTTTTTTTCCTGGCGATGAATTAGGCGGTATTATTTGTCATTATCCAAGGGAATTTTATTTTGATTTTTTATGACGCGACTTTTTGTTAATTTTTTTTTAAATTGTAACTTCTAGTCATTCAACAATCTAGAGAGACCATTTCGGAAACCGTAATGGTTTTAATAAATTATTTTAAAAATTGAACAATCTGAGATCCTTTCTTAAAGAGGATTTTTTCCACTTGTTAACGTAAATGAAGCGAGTGAAATGAGATTTTTTTTTAAAGTAGATAAAATAATTTTAAATAAATGAATAAAAAAGTTGGAGATGTAAAATTTAAGTTTTAGTTTGTTTCAGTGTTAAATGTCATATTAGAAACACTGACATCAGTGATGCCCTTTTTTTGCACCTCAATTACAAATTTCTCATTTATTTCATGAATATTTTTTATTCTGCCCCATTATACACAGGCTGGATTTTAAAACTAACTTTACAAATATTTGAAACTTTAATCTTCCTTAACCTACTGGTTCCGGTATGTGTAATACTTTGTAGCTCTTAATATAAATAATTTGCACCTCATTTTGTTAATTGCACAAATGTAAAATAAATTTAAATAAAATTCGTGTTTTTTGTAAAATATTTTTTATTTGTTAATAAATTATAAAAAATAAAATTATTTATTTTATTCCGAATATATGTATACTTTATGCGTACATTTTTTTGTAAAATATTTTCTCAACATTTATAAATTTATTATAAAATAAAAAATAAAATAAATGATAAAAATAATAAAAAAAAAACGAAAACTATTAAAACACTTTAAGCACACATTTTGATAAAGTTGTTTCATATTTTAAATAAAATAAAATAAAAAAACTGAATAAAAAAGCACTTAAAATGGGAATAAAATAAATTTAATAAAATAAAAATTGTAAAAAAAGAGAACTAAATTATAAACTGCTTAAATAAGAATACGAGTATAAATAAAATAAGAAAAATATTAAATAATAAATAAAAAACGAGTAGAAACAACTTTAAAATTATAAATAGAATTAAGCTCTTTAATAGTTGGTAAAAAAAAAACAAAATGAAGCAAATAAAATAAAAATTTAAAATGAAAATAATTTAAAACGGTTGTTGGTTTTAATTTTACTAAATTTCGGATAAGTAAGGAGTGAGAAAAAAATTCTCAACAAACCTCTGAACTTACAGGTTTATTGTACCCTCCACCAACACAAATGTTGATGAGGATGTATTAATTTTATCATTCCATGCGTAATGCTACGAAGGAATCATTATTATATATTCTTGCATCAAAACACAATCTAAGTCGATGTAGCTATGCCCGTCCGTCTGTCTATTGGAAACATTCTCGCGCCACAACAATTTAATAAAATTTAGCCACATTGTTTGCTATTGTCCTCAGCAGTTTCCCATTTAAAAACAAAAAACGTAAATGGATTTAAACAAAAATTTAGCTATAACATACAGTTATATGTCTTTCATCACCGCAAAAAAGAAATCATCAAATCGGATTTTAAGAAAACAAGTTGTGGGCTGAAAAATGAAAAATATGAATTTTACCACATATAATGATTTTAATACAATATTTTTTGTTTTGTTGGGGTCTATATAAGGCCTCTGCCCTTTTAATATTAACCAATACTATTAAAATTTGGCATAATTAATTTTCTAACTATCTTAAATATATATTATATTTTATAAATATCGGTCAATATTTTGATGTAGTTTCCATATAACAACCCTTCCCGAAAAACGGGTTTGGTCTTATAAAACACATAAATCTGACAAGTTCCGTCAGAAATAGGCACAATAATTTTTCTAACTACTTTAGTATATATTTTTGATATGAACAATGTCGGACAATATTCTGCTGTTAGCTCCCATATAAGGTCTCTCCCAAAAAAGAAAAAAAACAGTTTTGAGCTTATTAAAACACTAAAATAAAGAAAAATTCTATTGATAAATTCTTATTATAACTATAATTTATATTATTAATATTAAAAATCTCGGTCAATATTTTAATTTAGCTCCCATATAAGGCCCCTTCCCTATTCTAATGAAATTCGGACAATTACATTATTTTCTTCAATTTACGTATCTTATTCATTATAATTGTCGATCATATAGGAAAATTCTGCCTTTAGCATTAATTTTTGTATAAAATCGGCCATTAAAATCTATAGCTCGGTACAAATATTTATATATTTTATATTTATATATGTTTTATTGAAAAATATTTCACTGTAGATAATGAACGAATAATAAATTTTGTGCGCAGTATTTAATGTCAATTTTTGTATATACGATTCGTTATTTTTTGATGATGCTCCATTTATGGGTTTTTGAAGTATCATGCGGAAATTTTTTTTTACTTCAACCAGATTTCCTATCAACGGACAAGTTGTTACTGTACAGCTTAATAACATTGAAAACGATTTGGTAGCAGACCTTTGAATGGATGACTAACTTTTTGTAGACCCAATATTTGAAAGTATTTAAAAAATGTATATTGAAATTGATCAAATAATGCTCTATGCTTTAATATATTGTTGATGTAAGTATACGTTTGTGCTGAAGTTTTCACCACCACTTTTAAAATAAAAATCCACGCAGAAATATTTTGGGTTCCATGTAGTAATTTTGACCTGTGTAATTCCAATTGATTACAAAACTTATTCAAATTGCACGCGTAGTTTCAACATTACAAAAATATTTACATAAATTAACAAGTAAGATTATTATAGTCGGTCAAGCTATATAATACCCTACACCACAATTTTGGCTATAAATGCTAGTTACAATAATATCATGACAAAACGTCGTATAATTTAATTTTCTGATTTATTTTTAACTGAGCGGTACATTATTGCGGAACAAACATTTATGAGAAATTTATACATTTTAGAATTAATTTTTGTGGAGAGATACATGGAAGCTGGAAAAAAATAATTACACACCTTAATTTGACCAGTAATTATTATAATACCAACGCATATGTGAAACTTATGTCCTTTAAAGTGACATTTATACTCTTGTATAATTTGGCACCGAACCGAACATAACAACGAACAAAACGTATTCCTAAGGCGAATAATAATAATAATAATAATAATAATAATAATAATAATATAATATGTACCAAATTTCAATATACAGAAAGAATGCTGTTGCACCCACTCTTAAGTATACCGTTCAACTCATAATCCCTTTGTGAGTCCCTCTAGCTGGATGACTAGCAGTCCATGTCTCTATTTAGAGACATCTTGAAAAAAATTGTGTGTATCATTATTTTGGCTCAAGGATGATTATTATTGTTGCCTTTTCAGTGCTAATGGGTCCATAATTTAACATAACCCCAAAAACGGAATCGACTTCAAATCATCCTTATTATTAGCGACATATATAAAGTAAAAACCCAAAAAGTATTTCTTGCAGGGCTGTCCTTATTATGCTTTTATAATGACACATGATTTGTACAGATTAGGATTTTTTGGTTTCCCACATGTAAAAGAGAAAATCTGTTTAATTTTCTGTTTTCTGCACTATTTTAAATATATCGTGTTAAAATTTCAAATAAATCAAAAATTTCTAATTATTTGCAAAAAAATATTTGGACACACTGTTCGTAATTCTAACTATAATTAGGCGTAGGTTCCATGCAAACAAACATTTTTAAAGAATTATGTACAGAATTTTAAAATGTTTTTGTTTTCCACCCTCGTGGTGTTAAACAAACAATAAAATAATAACAAGGAATCGTTATTGTCGTTTATAAATGTTTTTATTGTTTTATACATAATTTTCAAGAAATATAAATTTGAAGAAAAATTTCTCATTTTAAGTTAACGAACTTTCATATAAATAAAAAACAAGTAAAAATGTAACCACATTGTTGGTTATAAATAGTAGTTACGAAAAATTTATGAACGACCCTCGTATAATATGATTTTCAAATTTATTCTTAAGTGTGCATTACATTATTGTGACAATAACATAAACGTGAAAAAATTTTTTTCTGAGCGGTTATATGGGAGCTACAAAATATTATGGACCGACCCTCGTATATTTTTTCATATAGATTTTTGCTTATATTTATTTTGATTTAACTATTTATTATTAAAATACTAGCGTTTATGTCATATTTGAGAACTTCAAACTAATATTTCGAAGGGTCTTGTAATGCACCTTTGAGAAGGAGTGAACCGACCTTCGCTAAATTGTCCACATCGTTTTTGAATTATAAGACTTATTTTTGCCAAATTTTATTAAAATCGTTTTATACTGAAGACTTTTTTAAGCTTAAAACTTCTTTCCTAGGGAAAATTTGTGTAGGATGTACCCGAAATATTAAACAAAACGTGGCTGATTTCAATAGGCTTTGCCCTTTTTGTCAACGTTGTGAATATCTCAGTTACCTGCCATAGATATGTCCTCCTAAAATGAAGTTTAAAGCCCATAAAAGTCCTAAATTTTAAACGATTTTAACGAAAATTGACAGAAGTAAGTCTGTCCAAATGTACCAATTTATGTGAGGATCGGTTCATTAATTCCACACGTCCCATTAAAGTCTCATTCCAAATATCAATTTGGGGCATAAATCTTACATATAATAATATTTGTCAAAATTAAGAAATATGAAAGAAAAATTGATGTGTAAAATTATACGAGAATCGAACCATAATTTCATGTAGCTCCCATTTATCCCCTCACAAAATGAATTTTAAAACGCATAAGTTTCACATTAATGTTATTTTCGCAATATTGTATTACAAACTTAAGAATAAATCAGAAAATTGAATTGTAAAAGGGTCGTATATTAATTTTTCGTAGCTTCTATTTATAACCAACATTGTGGTGTAGGGTATTACATTGTCAGGCCTCGCCGACTATAACATTTTTACTTGTTTTTCTTTCTGCTAAACTGTTCTAATAAAATTGGGTTTCAATAAAAATAAAAACAGTTAAAATTTTTTAACTGTAATACGTGGATACTTTTTTATATATCAATATTAAAATAAATATACCTTTCCTTTACAAATAAGTCTCATGAGTTCTCATCATTTGTAAATTATTTACTTTTTTGGGTTTTAAATAAAATTAATGAGATGCGATTAATCTTTAAATGGAAATGATCAATATTTTATGAAACTATTTATAGTTAGTTAAACACACACATTCGCATATATATACTTATTTAAATATAAGATACAATTTAAATTTAAGCGACATTTTTTAATTATTCATATATTTTTTTTTCGTATCGTATAAAAGTTTTATGGTTTATATTTGCAATTATTTATGGATAAGTGTATTTGTATAAGTAAAATTGTATCAATATTTATTTTAAATATATTTAGATTATTTTTTAACCGCAAAACGTTTTTTTTATACTTTTTTCGATTTTTTACCATGAATCATTTGTCGTTGGCACTATAATGGCTGTAAATACGTGTGCATTTATGAGAAAAAAATATAAATACATCAGAATAAATATTAATTTATCGCTTGATTTGATAAATATACCATGCATGACTTATTTAAATAATCATAAAATATATACGAATGTGCATACAGGGCGAAGTAAGAAGAAGAAGAAAAAAATAGTAATTGCAATTTCAGTCAAATTGATGAGAATCTATAAATTATTTTGCAATCTGCAGCTTATATAGCCTCCCTATATATGCAATGTTATGTATGTGTGTAAGTATGATATATAATTTGTATACCCTTCATCACCGTAGGTATTTGTGCAGAAATTTGCAACGGGGAGAAAAATATATTGATACCACCACTTTTAGGAATAAAGTTGATTCAGAATTACTTTCTAAGTCGATTTAACGATGTCCGTCCATCCGTATATCTGGATGTCCATGCAAACCATGTGAATATAATTTAGGTCGCAATTTTATAATGCGATTTTTTTAATTTCCACAAATAAATCTAATAATATAATAAATCGGTCCATTAGTTCTCAAAGATCCCATACAACCACCCATAAAAACATTACTTTGAAGATCTTTTATCACACATATAAGAATGGTATAATTTAGATAAATATAAGCAAAAATCGATGTACGAAATTTTACGAGGGTGTGTCCATAAGCTTCTGTATTTCCCCTAAAAGAAGTTCTTTTAGACACACACAAATCCTACATACACATTATTAAAAAACATACTCACTTTAAGCATAAGTTGTCAATTTATTTATACGAGGGCCGCTAATAAAATTTTTGTAGCTATTATTCATAACTAACAATGTGTTTTAGAGTATTAAATAGTCGGGCTTGACCGACTATAATTTTTACTTGTTTAATATGATTTCTTCTCAAACACTTCAATTGCTCATTTTAGATGCAAAAAAAAAAAAAATAGTTTTCGCCTTCCGTAATGAAAAAATATTTTTCTTCGTATCTAAAAGTTAAGATTTTGTTTTTATAATAGAAAATAACTAAAATTAGTGACAGTATAGGGTAACTAAATTAAATGACAGTTAGAAATTTATACTCTTTAATTGAATCAATTTAAATTTGAGTTGAGGTCAAGTTTTTTTCTGAAAACATTTTTCATATTTACGAACATTGAATTTATTTTAAATACTAATTTAATTGCGTCAATAAAAAATCACAGTTTAAACGTACAACCACAGACAAGGTAAATAGGGCTGTATTAGTATTGTCAGTCTCCATGTGTCACCAAGAAAGACATGAAAAACATAGGGTTATACACGAATATTAGCTCTAATTCTGTCTATTTGTCTGTGTTAATGGGAGTGAATTTTCAAGGTTAGGAAAAAAAAAAGTCTTAAACTTCATTTGTGACTGGATAGAATTAAGTTAACGTATAATTTACAAAAGTACTATAATGGAGATAGACAAAAGTATAATCAATATAGTTTTATACACTCCAATACCTCTCAAGTGTAAGGACTTTGTAGGATTTGGACTCAGATATTAACAATTCACTAAATCTTCTACTCAGTAGAAGGAATAATCCATATAGTGTTTCTAAAGCCAAAAAAAAAAAAAACGCATACAAAATAACATATCTCGTCTCAATCTAAATCTAACAACATATCTTTGTAGGAAAGAAGACCAGTTAGCTCAGTCCTCGGACTATTTGGTAGGAAAAGTAACAGTTAATTTAAGTTAGGAACAGTATAGAAACAAAGCATGGAAATTTGTGTCAAGTTTCTGAAAAAACTATTATTGCAGCATAGTTGATGACGATGTTCGGGCAAATTTTTCGCAACTTCCAGGTTTAGTTGCTGATGCTTGAGGGAATGTTAAGCAAATGTTAAGTATCAAAAAAGTTGAAATTTTCCAAAAATTCTTGGTGTGCTAATCAATATTAAAGTTTCTTCAAAGGAATTATACAATTATAAC
>PYHX02000467.1:56887474-56929123 GCA_004302925.2 Cochliomyia hominivorax
CTTTCAGACATTCAATAAGTAAAATTTCCTTGTATGGAGGCTACTTCTTTTCCTGATCCTATTCGTCCCACATTTTGTCCAGTTAAAACCGTTCAAGTGGGGTAAATAGTTGTTTAGATATTTGGTAATCATGTTATGTATTGTATGGGGTGAGTGTATAGTAAGAAAATATCAGTGTACAATTTTTGTGAACAATATTCAATAAAATAAAATAAATTGCCTTGTGTAGGGGCCACCTTTTCCGTTGATCCTAACCGTCCACATTTTGTCTAAGTGTTCCAGAAAAGGCCAGTTAGATAAAATCTTAATACTTCTCTTTAATAGCTGTTTAGATATTTATATGTTTGTTTTGTATGGGGGCTACCTCTCCTCCTGGTCTATCCGCCGCCACATTTTGTCCAATAAACATTCCTTAAGAAAAAATTGTTTCCAATTTGAAAATTCTCACTGTTTTACTTTTTCAGAGTTCGATATAATATTTGGCTTGTATGGGGTTTCACTTCCCTTGTCCTATCAGTACCTATATTTTGTTCAGTACAATATATACTTGAAAAAGTAATTGGGCCATATTGAAGAGCTCTTCTTATACATTTCTTCGGATATTCGATTATAATTCGATAATTCGGTCCTATCGGAATTTTTTAAAGTCTAATTTACTTTCGGTTTTATTGGGACCATTCTGTGAAAAATTCTGCAAATGTAGCAAGAGATAGTAAGTGAGATAAAATCCAAATAGTTGTTAAGATATTCGATAATCTATATTTACTTTGTTTGGGGGCTATCTCTTCCCCCTGGTCCTATACGTTCTACATTTGGTTACTAAAATAATTCCTTTAAAAAATAATTGTTCCATATTTGAAAATTCTCGCTGTAGCAGTCCTCCAGACATTTAATAAAAAATATTTGCTTTATATGGCGGTCCCATACTCCTTGTCCTATTTGTTCAGTAAAACAGATCCTTGAGAAAGTAATTGGGACCATATTTTTAAGCTTTTTCACTTTTACAACTCTTTAGATATTCGATAATCGATATTTGCTTTGTATAGGGGATACCACACCCCTGGTCCCATCGGAATTTTATAGCCGGGATATTTGAGATCATTCTGTGAAAATTTTTGCATAATCGGTCTAAACAGCAAACAGACAAACAAATACATTAATATATATAGATTAAATTTAAATTTATTTAAAACTATTTTATAAATAAATATTCAATTACTAAATTGAGATAATAAACAAAGAGAGAAAAAAACTGAAAAATAACTAAATAATACTCAAATACAAATACATATACAAATACAATTACAACTTAAATTTCATAGAATTAATATAGAATTTTTATTTATTTTACCAACAAATTTAGAACTTTAGAAAATTTCAACATTTACATCAAGTTAAACATAATCGAAATAAAATGTACAAAAAATGTACATTATATACATAATATTGGCACTTGAAGGTTACGTACGTAGTAGGGTTTCTCTATTGGGAAACGTTCCCGGGAAGGTATAATGACTCATTTGTTACTTCAGAAGGAATCATCTAGAAGACATTGATTGCTTCTTAGTGTTCTAAGCAGTTTCCAACTTAAAAACTACTTTATCTTTCCAATAGAAAAATAGTTAATATACTTGATATCAAACACTGAATTCAATACTCATCTAAATTGGATTTATATAATATCAGTTTTTAATATGGATCACAATTTTGATAGAGGATTTTCTGAATATTCCCACATCTAGCTCCAATACAAGGACCATTTAAACCAATATTTGTTTATAGGTCCCACATAAGGTCCTATCACGCAACAATCGCTCTAAGCTTTAAAAAAACTTCTTAAGTGTGAAATAATTCCATTCGAAATTCAGAATAATTGTGAATTTATATATGCTGAATTTCGGCTCTTTTTAGGCTATAGCTCAAAGTTAATCTCATTTATCAGAAAAGATTTAAACTGATAAAACTTTTATATATAAGCATATCAATAAAATGCGAGTAAAATGTTTATAAAATTACTTAATATTCACCTTGGAATTTATTCATATCGAATCATATTCGACTGGAGGATATTTAATATTCGACAGAGCTGAGTATAGGATTCCTACTTATTTATGGTAAAATTTAAGAATTTTTTCATTAAAAACTGTTAAAAAGTTTTATAGAATAAACATTATTCTTAATTATTAAACCCCATTCCGGAGGAACATTGGACCCATCATCACCAGTTTTATAGTCTGTTTATTTGGCTAAAATAAAGGCAAACGTCAAGCTTCAATCTTAAAAATTGCGACCTGCATTTGGTTCGCAAAGTTTACATGAACAGCCAGCCAGCCATACGGATGGACGGACATCGTTAAATCGATTCAGAAAGTATTCTTAAAAGTAGTGGTAGCAATATTTTTTTCAATATTATATGGTGGTGTAGGGTATAAAAAGGAAAACAGAAAGAGAAACCCTAATAGTACATAATATGTATAGATGTATGTATTTGTACATGTATTTGTGTGGAAATTTTGTTTGGAATATTTATCAGATAAACTAAATTTTCTCTGAATACTCATTAAGACACATTAATTGGCTGCAAAAACAAAATGTTAAAGACAAAAATACATAATTTATTTTATAAAACACAAGTAGAACACAGTAAGAGGTTAAATAATGATGACATTGATAAAACAATTTTACGGAGGTTATAAATACCTGACACTACTCTCATATTAAATTAAAGATGTCAACGATAACTAAAATTATACTTACAAAGGTAAACATCTGGTGTGTCCAAATTGATTTTTTTCCTCTAAATTTTGAATGAGGTATTTTGAAGTTTATCTGAAGAAGTTTAAATTCCTACTGGTCAGTGGTGCAATCGGTAGCCCTGCGAAGTTGGCGACGTCGGATATGTTGGATTTTTTTTTAATTCGCCAACAGAAATAGTTCTGTAAAATATCTCTGTATAATTTCTATGAAAATATGCTTATATGTGTAGGTTATCTTTTATAGTGTCTGAGATATTCAAATCGAAATTAATTTTAAATCCATTTTAATCGCAGTTTTATATCCCTTTTGTTGGCAAAATTCGTATCAATTCTATGGATCGACCTGGTGTAATTTGGCTTCCGGATTCCTGTCTAATAGTTCGAAAGGCGAAATTGATTTATGATTTATGATTATCACCTATGAGAGTGAATTATACCATCTGAGCTGATTTTCAAATGTGGGGGTTTTTATGAGAATTTTCGGGTATGATATCCTTAAACGTCTGTTGTAGGCTTGTTTAAATCCACTATAGGAGACAAAGCTCAACGGAATTTGCCTGAGTATTTGTAATTGTCCTGAGTATTGTTAAAATGGGCAAAATCATTTTAGTTATTAAACATATAGACCGATATTTAAGGCAACCTGTCAGTTCAGGAGAAGTACTACTATGAAATTTCTATTACATGTCGAGAAATTGGAATATTAAAATTATCAAAATCGTTTGAGGAGCGAAAAGTTAAAGCCAAAGAGTGTGACTACCTTTATGACTCATTAATTGTAAGTGTTTGTGAGTGTATATGTGCGTATTATACATACAAAACTTGATATATTTTAAAATATTGAAATAAAATTATCCCATTTCTGTCGATATAAACTGTATTTAATTCACATCCATCCATAAATGTACATTTTATACTTTTAGTATGATTAACTATTACATAATAATATTTCTTAGTTCTATATATTTACATATACACACACATACATAAACACATATATAATTTAGGTACTTCAACTACTGCTGCTTTGATTTATTCGTCAGTTTAAGTGAAATGAGATTTTGAAAAAACTTAATTTTCATAATTAGAAATTCAGCAATTGACATCAATTTTGTAATAGAAAATTATGTAAGAAAAATAAATGAGTTTTTGTTTTTGTTTTAGTTTTTATTTTGTTTTGTGTTTTTTTATTCTACGATGCGATTATATAAACAAATTATACTTGCAAAAATATTGCAAAAGATCAGAGATGGAATTGGAAATGGCGTATGAATTAAAAACTTCTTATACCCTACTCCATGGTAGGTGGTTGGGATAACAGTGTTTGTAGTGTTGTTAGTAACATGGTGAAAAGATGTAGTTACGCCCATCTTCAATATATTGCTTGACTCTTAATCATTTTCTGGGTCGATTAAACGATGTCCGTCCATCTGTCTGTCCGTTCGGTATGCTGTACATATCTTAACTATAAAGTGAGTTTAACGAAATTTGTCGTTAAATCGTATGATATTCTAAAATGATGTGCCAAATTAAACGAGGGTCGGTCTCATAGGTACAATAAAAACTTCCTTCCAAATATCGAAGAGCATAAATCTCACATATACGTATTGTAAAGAAAGTTGGATAAATTAAGAATAAATATTAATTAAAATCCAATTGGTATATTATATAGGGGTCGGTATAATTAATTTCTTCCAATTCCCATATAACCCCTCAGAAAAAATAATTTTGAAACACATAAGTTTCACAATAATGTAGTGTCATAATAATGAACTGCACACTTAAGAATAAATCAGTACATTAAATCATGCGAGGGTCGTTCATAAATTAACCATTAATAAAAAACATTGTGACGTAGAGTTTTACACTGTCGAGCTTGACTGACTAAAAAATTCGTACTTGTTTTATTTTTATTAGATGAAAATTATATTTTTCAAAGGGGTTTGTGATTTAGACAAATTTTCCATTATTGCCATACCTGACAGAAGATGCGTAAATGTTAAATGGATTCTTCAAAATGAGTTATAAGTTGAAGTACAACATATTTTGTAATGATATAAAAGAGTTTGCCAGTTTATATGTACATTTTTATATAAATTAATTCTCTTGAAATATTAAATGTAATTTTCCTCATCTTTTTGTGTATAAATTGTTGTGGGAATTTGTATTTTAAAAGCATTTAATTACAGAGACTAAAATTCAGCTGAATACAATTGTATTGCTGATTGGTACAAAATGTGGGGTTCTAAATAAACATTACTTCCTTTTGACGCCCCCTCATGTGTCTAATCAAAGAGCAAATTCTTGCAAAATTTCTTAAGTGAAGAAAACATTTTTTCGTTTTACACCCACCACATGTGTTGATAACGGCATTTTAACTGTCATTCCGTTGTGACACCTAGAAGGAATCATCTCAGACCTTATAAAGTACACGTATTCTTGCATCAAATCAACATATGAGACGATTATGCCATGACCGTCTGTCTGTGTAAACATTCTCATGCTTAGAATAATTGTCTGAATTCAATGAAATTCGGTCACATTATTTGTTATTATCCTAAGTAATTTCATCTTTAAAATCTCAGCAAAAGAGTTATAGATTGATATCTGAGACAACCTCAAAATTCCAAAAAAGAAATTTTCTAAATTTTTCAGCAAAACATAAATGAATTTAAACAAAAATTTAACTGAAACATACAACAATTCAAAATCTGATTCGAATTTAGTTATGTCCGTCTGTCTGTTTGAAATACGCAAAGAATAATTGACCAATAAAATTTTACTATAACATACAATTATATTCAATTATATGTTCTTAATCATCGCGAAAAAAAATCTTCAAAATCAGATCAATAAAAATGTCAAAGTCTGAAATATGAAAAATTTTGTTACACCCCAAACCTGTGTGGCTCATATATGTTCGCAATTTTTAAGAATATTTTACTGAAATTTACAATATATATTTAATTTGATAAAGTAATTAACTCAAAGAAACATGATTTATGGCAGGGGTTATTATTTGATTTGGCTCCCACATAACGCTCCTTCCGGAATATGGTTTATAGCATATAAAACTTTTAAATTTGAACTATTAAAATTTGGACAATTAATTTCAAAAATATCGATTCCATATTTTGATATAGCTCCCATAGAATGCCCCTTCGCTCAAAACGGTTTTGAGCTTATGAAACACTTAAAAAATAAAATTGTTAATAATAATATTATTTTGTAATTCGGTGCAATGATTTTTATAAATGTCTTAAAGGTATATTTTGAAGATGAACAATCTCGATCCATATTTTGCTATAGCTATAACACTCCTTCCCGGAAAACGGATTTGAGTTTATAAAAAATTTTATTTAATTTATAATCGTCATTATTAATTCTTCTAACTGTCTAGAGTGTATAATACTTTTAAGGCAAAAACGTAATACTAAATTTTAATGGGAGAGCCGTTTTAAAATTATTTGGTGGGTCAAAATTTGGGGACAACAATTATAAACTTAAGACTTAAATCCTATAAATAATCTTTGACTCAATTTAATGAATGGTTCGGTCCACTGCCATGCTGAAACATCCATTGAGGTGGCATTTCTCACTCAACACAGCGTAATATATTGTCTTTAATAATAAATAAATGTTAAGTAAGAATAAGAAAGTAAAAGTGATTTCATCCTTAGCCTTCCAAAGTCAAGATGGGGGGTAATATTTTAGTTGTAATCTGTCTTTGGATAGTGTAGTTGTTCCTTTTATAGAAACCGAAAGAAAACGTCGTTCTATATTCAAAATTCAATAAAAACTTATTGGAAAAAACGTTACTAAGGTTTCGAACAATACTGTATGTGTTAAAGTCAAAATTTTGATAAAAGAGTATCGGATTCAAAAGGGTCTGTATTTAGCTCAATAAGGTTTTTGGATACAAAATCTAATTTGTAGCTTCGATTTTAATAGACTTTATTAATGTAGATACTTTTTCATTATATAATATTATGCACCAAATATGTGCTTCGCCTACAAATACTACTTTTCATGTAAACAAATGCAAAATAATTGCTATTTATATGAAATGTTTAAGCGAAAGATTAACGAACTTATAAACACACTTTCGTAAAGACGTAATGTATCCATACATTTCTTAAAGAACATTAAATCAAATAAACAGCGACTACAACATGTTTCGCAACATGTATATAGCAACAGTGCAACAAATGTTTATTCAATTCTTTACACATGCGCAGTAAAATAACACAATGTTTATATACAAAACTAATGTTTATGTTTACGCATCCAAATTCGAATTGAAGTTAGTGACAACATTTCATTTGTATTTATACTAAATGTTTGGACGAAATGTTTGAAAATTGCAAAAAAAAGATTTTCGTTAAATGTTTTGCCAAATGTTTCGTCCAACAATTTGGTATAAATATGAGTACAAATGTTTAAAAGTATACAATAATAAAAAGAACAGAGAAGGAAACGTATGTTCCACTTAGTAACTGTTAAGATATTTTAAGTTGCACATTTAATATCATTTTATTTAATTAATAGAAATGTTGAAAAAATTAATGAAATTAACAAATCGTATGATTAAAAAAAAAAAAAAACAGTGAATAAAAAAATATTAATTTTTACATTTCCTCGGACAATGTCTTCAAATCGCTAAGTTTAATAATTCTGCAACTTTTGAAACATTAGATATATTTTGAAGAAATTCAACGTGGTTATAGTTGCGTGTTGATTTTGAGGAATAAAAGCGCCTATATGGTCAGGTCAAGGTCATTGACCATCCATAGTTTATTACCTCAAGTCTGTTGTTATATAAAGAGTTCGCTAAGAATTCATTTATGAATTGAGGCAAAACAAATTTAATCTAATTAATTTAGATTTAGAATTAAAAAAGTGCGATAATTTTTAACTAAGATGGACTAACTGTTCTAACAAAGTGCCAGAAAGCACTGTAAAACGATAATGGAAGGGTTTCAGAAAATGGTTCAAAATTTTATCACTGTTGATTAAAACTACAAAAATACATTATTCGTTTTTGTAAACATGTATGTTAAGAATATATGTGCAGATTACCTCTTTTGGTTTCATAATAATTAAAGTCAAAATAATTTTTAAAAACTGTTTTTGCTTTTAGTTTTAGCGACTTAAGCTCTAATAAATATATAATCCGTCAAGATATATTTATCTGAATTTGGGACTTGTGCTATTTCTCAAACTGCATTCACTGATAAAATAATTTTTTGTTCACAACTTTTAATTTTCTGTTATTTTATAAAGAAATCTTAATGAGTCCTGTCCATGTTCATATCCAAAGTTGCTCAATTCAAAAAAATAAAAAACTGGAATTTGAAAACTGGAATTTGACTAGAGGAAACCTATTTTAGGGTGGATTTTCTGTCAAAATAATTGAAATGTCGTTTGATGACAAAAATGTATAACTTATAAATTAGATATTAGTGAAATGATTATTAGAACTTTAATAAAGCTAAAACGAATAACGATATTTATTTTTAATTTCAATATGTTGTGTTGAACTTGTTGATGACAAAGGCAATTAAAACAATTCCCACGTTTCCAAGCGGAAATACCCAAAATCTCAATTCGTAAAAACGAGTTTTGGCTTTTCTATGGAAATGGTCACTATTTGATTGAAAGGACTGTCCGGCAAAAAATACTTTTTGAATGTTTACCTTACATATGTCGCAACACTGATATATACAGCGTTGCCGTTGAGATTTTTCGAAAAGTCGCATAAAAATAGGGATTTTGGAAAATAAAGTCGCCCCTAAAAGGTAATTTCTGGATCAAAGGTCGTAACAGGTTTAATTTAACATAAACTAAGACTTTTAAATAGTTTTAAATCATTAATTTGCTCTCTTTCCGTTTTATGTTTAAATAATCTGGAATATTAATCAACAATTAGTTTTCCATTATGATTCCTTAGAAGTACCGTTCTAAATTTTAATTTATCTCGTCCTTAATTTATACAAAATTTATTGATTTGTCGTTTGCTTAGCCAAATTAATGAATTTCATGAATTTTAAGACGAAAATGGAAATTACCAAAAAGGTGACAAAAAGGGGAAAGTACACAAAAAGTCACACGCAGTTGAAAAAATCGCATTTTGCGACTATATTCGAACTAACGGTAAAAACATATTTATAGGAATATTTTCTATATTTCTAATTTCTATACTTTTGTTTTGTCTTTGTTGTTCTCATTTTCAGTACATTGTTCACCCTACCGTTAAAAGAGGTTTGGTCCATTACAGATCTTTGGAGTGGGCAGCTAATAAATGTAGCGATATATATTCGAGGTACTTTTTTGGCAAAAGTCAACGAAATTCTGATAGTGTTAATGGAAAAATTGTTTCCCCAAATGTCCTCGGATTTGTTCTTGCGCAAAAATTATTTAAGATTTTGAACAGAATTCAGATAATATTTTAGACATTTTTTTATACCCGAATAGAGCCTATCAAGATCAAAAAACTTATAAAGAAAATCTTTCCAAAAATGTGTCGAAGTTTTGCTTTTGTTTAAATATCTCTTAAACTATAAGAGTTATCTCACACATGTAGGAGTATTATTACAAGAGTTATATGTGTGTTAAATATTTTTCTAATCAAAGCATGCATTTTTTATATGATAAAGTTAAAAGGACATAAAAGAATACATTATTTTAAAACTAAACACGTATGACATTAAATTACTTGTATAACCAAACTTTTCTATTTCTAAAATTGTGTCTCCTGGAAAATTTTTTAATTACTTTAAAAATAATTCTTTTGAATTTTAATTAAATTAATGTATAAATATTTATTGAATATCAAAAATATATTTTCATATTTATTAATTTCCACCTAAACGTATTTATAGCAAAAATAAATGCAGCTGCAATTTATTTATTTTTCTCATTTATAAAGTTAAATTAAAACAAGTAAGAAAGTTTTCTACAACTGTGCTGAATATTAAATACCCTCCACCACTATATTGAAGGCAGTTATCTAATTGTCTGAATTTCGATAGAATTGGTTCATATTTTATCCAGGAAGTGGAATTATGGAGGTCTAATATTCAAATATGTTTGATGATTGTCAAACTAATTTTTTTTATAAAGACAATTTGTGGGAACTATAGCAATATATGGACCGATATTGCCCAAATTTATAATTTATATTAAATACAGTAAGAAAAATAATTGTGTCGAATTTCAATAGAATTAAGGCGCTATGTATCAAAATATGGACCGATAGTTATAAAATTGCTAAAATATATTCAATATAGTCAGAAAATTAATAGAATTGTTCATATTTAAGAGTTTCATAAACTGTAAACCATATTCCGAGAAGGAGCGTTGTATGGGAGTTCGATCAAATAATGACACCCAGCACAATTTTGTTATTATTTTGATATTATTATATTAAAATAAATGTATATGTCAGTAAATAATCATTAAGAGTATGACCCATTTCTGACCCATTTCCTCCCTTTTTCTAATAATCCGATTTTGATGATTTTTGCACGATAATAAAAATGTTATAGTTAAATTTTTGTTTAAATTCATTTATGTTAAGTTTTTGGAATTTTAAGGTTGTCTCAGATATTGGTCTATAATTCTTTTGCTGATGACGAGCGATATTGCTGTTTAAAATAGGAAACTGCTTAGGACAATGACAAATAATGTGGTCGAATTTTATTGAATTCCGACAATTATTCTAGACGTGAGAACGTTTCGAACAGTCAGACGGACATATCTAAATCGATTCTGATTTTGATTTGATGCAAGGATATATATAAATATGGGGTCTGAAATTATTCCTTCTTGTTATGTCAAACTTGTGGTAGTGGAGGTATAATAAGTAAAATGTTATAGTTGGTCCAGCTTGGCTTTGTAATTCAGTAAACGCCATTTTTGATTGTAAATGACAGCAACTAGGATATTAGAATGGAAGATATCTGAAATATTGGACCGAATTTCAATAAGTTTTGTTTTTGGTTAAAAAAAAAAAAAAAAAAAAAAAAAAAAAAAACAAAATAACATATACAAAAATTTTATCAAAAATTCGGACTGAAGAGTGTTCACAACCAGCGATACATCGTTACATTATACCATAACCAACTATGGTAGTGTAGGGTATACTAAAATATATGTAAATAATATACAGTTGCACAAAATTATCAAAATATGTGTAAATATGGAAAATTTACTATTAATGAGTTGATTTTTTATTCAGTGTTCAAGTTCAGGGTTTTTAAAGGTCGCGAGTCACAAAATAACAATAAATATTTAATTGTAATTGTATGTGTGATTGAAAAAAACATGTTGGTATGTAAAAAATAAATAAATACCACAACCATTTTTTTCTTTTACCTGATTTTGTGTTGTGTTTAAAATAAAAAACATAACGATAAAATTTATTGTTTACGCTTCTTTGAGCAAAAAAAAAAATAATAATAATAATATTTTGTAAAAATATTTATTGTAAAATTCAATAATTTTAAATAAATAGAAAAAATTTTATTTAACAAAAAAGTTAAACTTTTATTATCAAGTTCGATTTATGGATAATTTTTATAAGTGTTAGTTTGACCTTACTCCCCTATGAACCCTTTTTCCGGAATAGAATTTTAAGTTTATAAGTCACTTAAATTTGTTCCAATTTGAATAAAAAGCTACACAATTCTTTTTCTAAATATCTTTAATATATGTATCGATACATATGTATCGATATTAGTCCATATACTGCATTTGTTTTCATGTCCATTGTTTGGAACAATCACTATTAAGCCAAATTCCATTGACTTTAAAGTGTGTGTGTCCAGTTTTGATAATGTTTCTTTTAGAACACCATAGACATATACAAAATTATTGGATGTCCTGAACTTGTCAGTCTATATAAAGGAATATCACTATTTCCAACACTAGTTCCGCATCATTTAACAGGAGGTTACCTATAGTCACCCAGTAGCGATCAGGTACTTGGAAAGCTATTTAACAAACTCTTAAATTGTTATCATAAATTGTAGGGGTTTAATGCTGATATTTGTAAAACATAACATTAAGTCGTTTTAAAGATGTCCGTCTACTCTACAGGCAATGTTAAAGATATTTTGGGCCCAGGATGAATCATATTAAATCGTTTACGTCTCAATATTTCAAGTATACAAATGTCCCCCTAGAATGGGATATTCAATTTACGGATATTTTCTTTAATATTAGCAAATGTATTGGTCCAAATTCATATGGCAAACTTCAAGATGATCAATTAATAACGTAGTTCATATACCATTTCCGAAAATCACTTTTTACATGTTTGCGTCATGTAGGGTAGGTTGGGATAAAGTGATTGACATTTGGTTCTAATTCTTAATTATTTCCTTTATCCCTAAGGGAATACCGGTACCGATGAAGTGATTGAACGTTTTATGATGTATCATTGCTTTATCAGGATCGAATATAAACAATTACTGAACAGATTTATTATGGCAAAATTTTAATCTTCGCTTGAACTGAGAGGTTGCCACAGATATCGATCTATATCTTTTGGTATATTTAGCCGGTTTAAACCTTTTTAGAACAATAGCAAATACTCAGGCTAAATATCATTGAGCTCTGTTATCTGACAGACGGATAGATAGATAGACAGAAAGACGAACAGACAGACGGACTTGGCTAAATTGACCAGATTTTGATTTGATGCCAGAATATATATACTTTACTTTACACACGGAGTAATAAAGATTGTGTACCCTCTTCACCACTTGTGATGGTGAAGAGTATACGAACAGAATTGACTATTAGTGGCGGAGGGTGCTTATATTAGCGGCTAGAGAAAATAGTACTTTCTAACGGACGATGTCCGTCTGTTAGACGGGCAACCTGTCTATTTAAAGTTATTACGGGATCATCATCAACGAGATTCGGTATAATCAAATTAGCAGTGAAATCGAAAAATTCTTAACATACATATATGATAACAAAAACGAAACCACTTAACTAACAATTTGGGATAGTGATAAAATTCTGAACTCTTTTCGGGAACCCTTTCATTAACTCTTTCATAGAACTTTTTGCTACTTTGCTCGAATAGGTGGTCTATATTTATAGAATATTTCGATCCTAGCACAAGGATATCGTTCCTGAATATAAAGTGATTTTAACCAGATTGGGCCCTAATAAATCTAAATTATATTCCAAAATGATGTGCTAAATCATACGATGATCAGTCTATTATTTTTCATAGGTCACATATAACACCCCGTAATCGATGTAAGAAATTTTACGAGAGTCGATACATAATTTCATCTAGCTCCCGTATTATCCCCCTTGAAGAAGTCCTTTTAAAGCGCACAAATCATACATATATATTATTACCATAATATACTGCACTCTTTAGCACAAATTAGAAAATATATATACGAGGGTCTATCATTAATTTTTAATAGCTACCATTAATAATCAACAATGTGCTGTAGGGTATTAAATAGCGGGCTTAACCGACTATAATTTTTAGTTGTTTTTGTTGTTAAAATATATATTGATCATTCAAAAAATATAAAAACTCATTAGACGTTACAATTATTTTCCATTTAATTTTTAATTCTTTTGCGAAACAATAATCGTAATGATAATAACACTAAACTGGCCATAATGAATAAAAAATAAAATTAAATCATTTTGAAAATTTTAAATAAAAAAAACAGAAAAAATTAAAATCAATTTACACTTTTTTTCGATTAGAATTAAGTGAAAATCTAAAATTGTCATGTAGATTTTTAATCAACTGAGTGGAACGACCGCGAGTATAAATAAACAAATTTAAACCGTTAATGGTGACAGTTCGATTTTGGTAACATTTACGAAAATAACGTTTGACATTTTTAACGGTACAAAAATAAAACAACAAAGCAATATTTATTTTTGGAAATTTTATTGTTGTTGTTGTAGTTTTTGCTATTGAATTTTAAGTTTAATTTGTGTTAAAAGTTCAAAATAAAAAAAAAATGCATACAAAAACAACAATAATAACAACAACATTTCGAACTCATATTGTCTTTATGTGCATTTTCACTTTAACACATCATTTAGCAACAATCTCTGCAAGTGCCAGTGATTTATCGTTATCCATGATAACGTCCTCATTGTCGTCGCAATCATCCTCATCACCGTCGTTGCCATCATTGTCGGCGACATCGTCGTCATCATCAAGTGATGGGCCAACAGTGACAGACATGGCCACCGCAAAGTCTAGTGATGCTTCAACAAAAACAATGGATTTATTTGCCATTGAAAATGATGTTGCTACAAAAGAGATATCGATTGCACAAACATCAACATCATTATCATCATCGTCAGCAGCTGCAGCAGAAACATCAACGACATTAACTATTCAACCAAATTTAGCTACAGCTCCATTATCATCATCATCATCCTTATTGTCACAACCATCCGTTTACAAGGAAAAGTTGGCAACACGTCGCCAGACACGTTCTCTATTCTATGCATATCCCTATGGAAATTTGTATACCGGTGCTTATTATTATCCATCCACCTCTTATGCTTACTCGTATGCATATTATCCCGCAGTCCATAAATTTTGGGGTGTTTTTAATCCATATTATGGTTATCCACGTGTCATCTATGGCTGATAAAAATGGATGATTGAATTTATAGTAAACCAAATTGAACTCAACTCCATTGCAGTGTGTGTGAATGTGTCCTATGAGTTCCAATATTTGAACATTTATTTATCGTTATTAAATTTTTGTTGCTGCTTTTTGTTTTCATAGATTTTTATAATTTTTTTTGTTTTTTTTTTTCAAATGGAGATTAAATGTTTTTATTTTTGAATAAATTAATATTCTTTTAAATGAAATAATATATTTATATATGTATATATGTATCCTTATAAACATGCAACTGAATGCTATGCTATTTTTACCAGTACGGAGGTGTGATTTTTTATATCCACTAGTGTATTCAATTTTTTTTTTTTTAGAAAACCGGTTTTCGAGTTATTCGAAAAATGGACTTATCCAAAAAACCATAATCGAAAAAAGTTTTATTTAAAAAATTATGAAAAAATATTATTTATAAGAAATTAAGACAAACCAATAACAACCCATATCGTTGTTGTTGTAACAGTTCGTCTGTAACTGATATTTCTTTTTTAGGGAAAAAACTTTCATCTGATGTAGCTATTGCTGGGTTGACAATCTTTGGCCGAGTATAACTCCATTACAGGATAATAGATAAAAAATTTTGCAGAATCTCATTTATTTATTTATTTGTATGGATGTGATGATATCTAACATAGACGGATATAGCAAAATTGACTCAGAATATGATGTCTTAGAATGCATACAGTACTTTGCTCGTTTTACACACGGAATGAAAAATTTTATATATTCTCGTTTATAACGGAATTCACAAAAATGCAGCTAAAAATGCCTTTAATTTAAACCGGTTAACCGACTGAAAAAAACCGGCATGTCGATATTTGACAACATAAATGCAAAAAACCGGTTAACAGGTTTCCGGTTTCAGTTTTAGAATACACTAATATCTACCAACTCGTTTCCAAATTTGAATAATATGAATTGGAAAAACTAGCATTTTTTTCATATGACCGGAAAATATTTTTATACCCTCCAGCACCACAAGTGGTAAAGAGGGTATATTAACTTTGTCATTTCCTATATAACGCTAAGAAGGAATCATTTAAGACCTCATAATGTATATATACTCTTAGATCAAAAATCTGTTTTGATCTGTCTGTTTTTATCACGCTCACAGCAGAACCGATTAAGTACATTGAAAGAAATAGGCCAATATCTTAAGCAACCTCTAAATTCAAATAAAAAACTTTCATAAAATTGTCAATTATAAACCGACAACTTAGAGTGAAATTTTGCCATAATATAAGGTTATATGTACTTAATTACCGTATCAAAATCGGATTAATAGGAAAAAGTTATAGTCAAAAATATAGCCAATATTGTTCTTGTATTACATTTAAGAAAAACTTTTATATATTGTACACGTTTGTGAGTTAATGGTGAATGTGTTTGTACGAAACATGAAGTATTTAATTCATATATACTATTTTTATATCTCTATCACCGCAGTTGATAAACATTTTTAACGTCGGTGCGACCTTTTCACCATATTTTGTACTTTTTCAAATTTACACTTTTTTTCGATTTTGGCATAAAATATCAGATAATTTTCCATAATTTTTTTTCTAAACAATAGAAAAATACACATGTCCATATCTCTATGGAGAGAGGCAAGTTTTATTTAATTTTTAAAGACAGCGTAACACATTTATACAGGCCATGTAAGCGCACTCGTAGCAAAATATACATAGAGATTGATCAAATTAATATTATGAGTTATGATATAATTGATCTATATTTAAAAGACCTGTAAGCTTGTAACCATATTCCGGTAAGGGAAGCTAATTTAAATAAAGGTCCCAGCACAATGTAGTACTTTGGACTAAATTTATCAAAGTAGGCAAATGTGTCAAATTTCCGGAAATTATCTGCGAAATTACTACTTATATGACTTATTGGCTTTGGGGTGTATCAAAATTTTGCATATTTCAGCTTGTAACTTTTTCTATTGGTCTGATTTTATAATTTTTTTTACATATAACTGTATGATATATCATCAAATTTCATCTGTTTTTTTTTAGAAAAAAATTGAATACAATTTCTTTAAAAACAACAAAGAATGTTTAATTCAGCTGTACCGAATCTACAATATCCTTCACAATGTGTGTGTGTGTGTTAGCAAGCATTTTTATTCGATTATACATCTATAAGCATTTTAACACACAAATAAATTTTTTATGGATGTGTTATATTTATGACTATAACTTTTTTCTGCAGATCCGATTTTAATAGTTCTTGGTATTATACAAGGTATGTCAAAGTTAATATACTCTCTTCACCACTTGTGGAGGTGGATATTATAACGAAATTCCGATAGGGCTGGGTGTAAAAGTGTTTTCCATAATGGACTCGAATTTGCTTTCCATGCATTTACGATTCAGAATTAAGAAAAAAACATTAAGTTTTTGAAAAAGACCACAAAAATCCATTTTTTAATTTCTTTTTCAAAATAATGTAACTTCTTCTTGAATTTTTATGACTCTTGAACACATTGTTTAAATTTTATCTTTATTTCTTTTCGATTAACTGTGGAGCCGATAAAGTTTTTTGAGTTCAGAAGGAGTTTACTGATTATAGGTCCAATATTTCCAGAAGTTATCACACAAATTTACACAATTATGAATAAAAAAAATCCAAATCAACATGTCAAATTCCAAGAATATAGATCTACAATGACCGAAGCTCTTAATTTGATTGTAATTTTCAATTCATATTCTTAACTTTTTAATTGTTTATGACATCCTATATATCTGTTGGAATTGGTCTATTTTAAGCCTGCAGCATTTTAATAGTTCCACTTGAAGCTAATTATACCCTAAACCACCATTGGTGGTTGGGATATCTCGATGTAACTTGAAATGTGTCATTAATTTAGCCCCAAGACGATGCTTTTAGAAATTGGTGAAGATGGGTCCATTATTTTACATTGCCCTTATACAAATGTTCCTCCCGGAATAGGATTTTAAGGTCATAAAAATCCTAAACCGTTTTGCCCCAAACAAATCTAATAATATTCTAAAATGATATATCAAATTATACGAGGATCGGTTCATTATTTCTCATAGGTCCCATATAACTCCCCTTAAAAATAACACTTTGAAGAGCTTAAATCTCCTATATACACATCTAGTTCCCGTATTATCCCCCTTGAAGAAGTCCTTTTAAAGCGCACAAATCATACATATATATTATTACCATAATATACTGCACTCTTAAGCACAAATTAGAAAATATATATACGAGGGTTTATCATTAATTTTTGATAGCTACCATTAATAACCAACAGTATGGTGTAGGGCATTAAATAGTTGTGCTTGACCGACTGTAGATTTCACTTATAAGTGTGCTGTAGGATATTATGAGACAACATTTGGACCAGAGTTTTTAAGATTTATACATTGAAAACTATTAAAATTTATAGAGGGATTATCTTTAAAGTCCATACCTTAGATTTATATGGATTCAAGAATTATCCAAGAAAAATAATTAGAACTATTTGAAGCAATGAACCTGTGTCATCAATTTATAAGAACAATATATTTCAATCAAATTTATTTCATTAATCTAATAAATTTTCCAGTTACATGACTAAGAAAAGGTTATTTTGTTCGTAGTGGCATTAAAAATGCTTTGGCGTTTACCCTTTTAATACACCCACTTGTGTATTGAGTTTACTGATTATACGGAGGTTATATGGATCTAAATCACGTAGATGTTTTTTTAATTTTTTTCTAAACCCAAACTGTGGATTGATTGAAGTTGCTAATTGGGTTGCATGAATAAACATTTAAAATCAAAATCGTTATTTTTAATTAATTTAAATAATACATTGAAGTTCATTACTCGAATGATAATCGCTATCGTATCTCAATTATAATTAGCATGTAAATGTAACCTAAAGAAAAGCATTTCGTTGTCTCAGATATCTCGCTTGTACTTCAGCCGGAATTCGATATGTAATTACTTTCTGTATATATTTGTGTCTATAAAAACACAATTAAAATCCGCGCTCGTGTGTTGTGGGTCCTGCAAACAATGTCTGTGCAAAATTAAGGTTATCATAAAATGTGTGCATGAATAAGCCAATAAATTAAATTTGTTCATCCAATATAACGTATACTTAATTGAAATCCCCTGTGAAAACAAATAATATTTTTCGTTTGTGCCTTCACAAAAATTAAACAAAAAGGAAGTAGTGCAATATATCGAATATTATGTACCCTCCATAGAAGTTTTGTACATCTTTTGAAATGTCATAATGCTCCATTTTGCCCTTGAGCCTGTAGAGCTATTTTGAGATCTAATTTTTACTGTCCTTCCTCCAAATATTGCCACATTAGCTTTCATCCTTTCCATTTCTGTCATGCTACATCATATAATTAATATGATATAACATTTTGTTTCTTTTGAATGTATCCAAGTTCTTTTTTAGGAAGGAGAAATCTGTGTGATTCCCAATTTTAAAAATTATCTTCTTCAATTATCTCAAGGGGGCAGGATCGATTTTTTGGAGATAAATCATTAACATTTTTCGTCTGAATGAATTTGCATAAAATTTAATATATTGATAGCACTTTTGGTGCTTCATGGACGGAGGCAGCGTTACCATTGAGATTGTTTTGAAAAGGTGGTTTGCGGAAAAAAGTTGCAACGGTTTTAATTTACCAAAATATAACATATTTTGAAAAGTTATAAATTATGAATTTACTTTGTTTCCCTTTAATGTTTAAATAATCCTGAATATTGACCAAAGTTTACACTTTTTACATAAAATTTTTGATATGTCCTTATTTAAGCCAAATTACTAAATTTCATGAATTTTATGCCGGCAATGCAAAATTTAAAAAAAAAAATAAAAAGGGGAAATTTGAAAATGGTACACAAAAAGCCACACGTAGTTGAAAAAGTGGCAATTTGCGACTAAAGCCGCACCAACGGTAACACTGGACGGTGGTATAGGGTTGCAAATTGGGGTACCTCGGACATTAAATTTTAATTTTTTTTATTTTCTTATTGCCTTAAAGCTTTTGATTGAAAACTAAATTTTATAGTTTTCGAGTTATTTGCATCTAAATTTTAACTTCCAAAAATTTGAAAATCTTGAGTCAAGTATTTTAATATATATCTGAAATTATTGTCCTGATCTTGTTTAATTATTTTAATTATTTAAATATCAAAATTATTATGTGATAAATGAAAAAGTTAATAACTCTACCAAGATTACTTTTTTCACCTAAAAATCTTCTCGAAAATATATATAAAATTTTGAATTTTCTGAAAGGCTTAATTACACAGAATGTTTTAGTTTAAATTTTATATCGATGAACCCTATAAGGCTAAATCCGGAAGCATTTCGATCTTTTTAATAATTCTTAATCCATATTTTGAATTACTACCACATGTTCCTAAATCCCACAGCATTCAATATCAGAATATATATAATGCGTACAAATATATTCTGGTATTGAAAACACATTTTTAGGAATTTTTCTTACAAATGGAATGTCATACCTAAAATACCTTAACATTCATCAGGTAATCTGCTAGAGGTTATAAACAAATAAATAATAAAGTCAAAAAATACACAAATTTGTAAAATATTGTCAATGAAGCTTTATAATTAATGCAAATATTTGTTAAAAATAAAATCGCTATATACATATGTATGTCTGTTTGTTCTTAGTAGTTTGAGCAGCTTAACTATAGGAAACGGCTGAATGGTGGGAGTTAGTTATGGCCTTAACATAATATTTGCAACAAGAGCTCGTTGCATGATTTCGATTTTTTATCTCTCCATTCGATAAAAATTCAAAATCATGATTCCACTATTTTACATTTAGATTAAGTGCGACGTTAATAACTTTAGGTAATAATGGGAAATTTTTTTTCTTATTGCATAGTAAAAGGTGATTCTCAAGTCGACTTTAATCAGTTAAATGTCTGAGAAGTTCATTAAATAAATGGGTTCTACAATTTTGGGCATATTAATAAAAGTATTTGTAGTCTGTTCAAAGACAAATTTCACGCATATGAAAAATATTCCCCAGATAATAATTTAATATAAATACTTATTGAAAAAGGTATAATTTATCGAAAAAGTCATATAGGGCTAAGTCCAAACCTTCTCAAATTTGATCTATTTTTATACCCTAGACCCTACAAGTGGTTGGGTTATTATGCACTTGAGCTAATGTTTGTATATGCAGAAATAACGGTGTTACTCCACTTTAAAGTATACCGTTCGATCGAATCATACAGAATAATATTCTAATGTCCGTCCACCTGTTCGGTTCGTTGTCCATGTAAATGTTGTGAACAGTCTATAGCTCGCAATGTTTGATATATTTCGATGAAATTTGGTATATAATATTGCTTTGGCCCGGAATGAGGTTTTAAGGTCATAAAATTCTTAATATAAAGCGATTTTAGGGCAAGTAAAACTTACAATATTCTAAAAAGATATGTCAAAATATCGGTTCTTTATTTTTCATAGGTCCCATAGCAACCACCTTTCAAATATCTCTTTTAAGGTTATATATCTCACATATACGTTGGTATTCACAAATAAAAACTGGTGAAATGAAAATAAATATAAGCAAAAATTTACGTTAAAAATTATACGAGGCTCGTTTTATAATTTCTTCTAGCTCCCATATAACCCTCCACAAAAATTCATTTATAAACGCATAAATTTCATATAAATGTCAGTGTCAGAATAATCTACTGCACAGTTAAAAATAAATCAGAAAAATATACGAGAGTCGGTCATTAGTCTTTAGTAACTACTATTTATAGCCATTATAGTAGTGTAGGGTATGACATAGTCGGGCTTCTTTGCTTCCTTTGTCAGTCATGAGAAATGCAAAAAAGTTGTTTCCAATCTACGGCTCACAGTATGAACTCCAACAAAGAATACAATTTTTGAAAAAAGCAACGTCCACTATCGGTTTTTGTTGGACTTTAAGACCAGTAAAATCATTTGGCGGTCTTGTCAAGAAGTGGTTTTTCTTGAATCACCAGTACTTGTAACCCTTGTTTAGAATCCTTCCTAGGTCAAGGAAAATATTTGTTAACAATTTTTTTTAAAGTTAAATATAGCATACAATCGGATCATAGTACATCCATTTTGAGATAGCATCTGTATTCAATTAAAAATTTTGATTGCTGGGATAAAATTTGTAGACAATGAAGTTTCTTTATATTTATAGAACTGTAGATAGTTATTTATTATTGTTGCAGACATAAAGGTAGTCATAAATATATGAAGTTTATAGCCGCATATGTATATACACAGGTACATATTCTTATAAACGCACTTAACTTTTGTTTAGTGATCAAATAATATTTTTATTAAATCAACTAAAACTTCGTTTATAACATTTTTAATTAAAAACTTTATTTGTATTTAGTTTTTTAAACTGTCATTTTTATGACATAAAAGTATTTATGTTTATCAGATTACCTTTTGTTGCGAATTACCTCAATAATGTGGCATTGATTACACTAATTGTGGCATTGATTACACTAATTTTTCAAAAAGATCGGAATCAATTTTCTTCCAAAGTCCACAGAAGGTGTTTGATGTATTTAGCGTTTGTGCTGGTATTTGTAACATGTAGAAAGAATGGTGTTACATCCAGCTTTAAGTATACCCTTCGAATCAGAATCATTTTCTAAGTCGATTTCGTGATATTCGTCCATCTGTCTGTCCATCTGTCCGTTTGGCTGTCCATGTAAACGTTGTGAACAGTCTCAATTTTTGGTTTAAGTCCGGACGGCAAGGCTTCCGGTCCAACACAGGTATTGTGAAACTCTGAATTAGAATGCTGGAATATGCAATCTTCATCAATTTTTATAATAAAAGAAAACAAGTAAGATGCGGCTATGCCGATCTTCAATGCCCTCCACCAAAAAATGATGATGATTCCTTCTTAGCGTTACACACGCTAAGAAGGAATCATCATCACCACTTGTGGTGGTGAAGGGTATTAAAATAAATACGTTTATAGGAATTTGCATCAGTGTATGACCCGTGAGTGTAAATATTAACAAAAATACTATTATTTTTATTTTTTTTAAACAGAATTCAGAAAGGAAATTGGTTGAAATTTGCTGGTTTATAGGAAACATCAAGAATTATGCTATAACAGTATATTTGTATTTGTTTCTCTTTAATTAATAATAATTAATAATTAATTAATTTTTCATAAAATGTTTTCACTTAACTTCCAGACGGTGCTGTGTGTATCATGAAAGCTTTAAAAAAGTATTTAAAAAAACGCATTTCATCAAGCGTTTGTTGGGATCATATGCATGATTTTTATAAGCTGCTGTTGAGAACAGATCATATGATCTCAAAAGAATATTTTTGATCCATTTTTTACCTTTATTCAAACATGTATACATAAAATATTTTGCATTTAAAAGAATTTTAACTTTTCTAAAAAATAATAACCTTAAGTCACATTTCAACTCGTTTAATTTCTTTTGCTCACAAACAATTCCTTTTCAACGCTTTTATATCAGAACTCATAAAAATAGTAGAATTTCATGTCATATCACACGCTGACAGATGTGATGAATTATAGCAGGGCCAAAGCAAGTTTAACTGTCATTCAAACAGCCAAAACGAAAAAAACTACTACTTATTAAAGTGACATAGGGAAAGGGGGCGAGCGCAAGTGAGAACGAGATAGACTTAATAATGTCTTATTTACAATGAAATTTTAAGTCAAGGGTCAAAACTCTAGTGGATTTTGTCAGGGTTCATTGAGAAATTCCAGTGAAATTGCACACAACAATTGCAAAAGAGAGAAAAAAAGGAAACCTTTGTCACATTATTGCAGACATGATATGGAGACATTCATTCAAACATACACTTTGATTCATGTAATCAAAATGAGAGTAGTTGCAGCCGTTAAAGAAGATTTTGTTGTCGTCATGATTGTCGTTGTTATTGCTGCTATAAAACAAGAAATTCCTTATTGCAAAATATGATAAAAACACATACACACACACACAACATACACAAAAAAATGCGTGTAATCGCTTCATTTCTTGATTGTTGTCACATATATATTCTTCTTCTTCTTTTTTGTTATAACATTTAGTCGTTTCATTCATGTATTTAGTCGTATGTTGTTGTTACATTTATATGAACACCCTACACGTCTACAAGTGGCAAAAAACTGTATATTAAGTTTATTAGTCCGTATGCAACATACTTTCTATCAATTGTTGCCACATAAATATTGTCTATTTCTGAAAGATAATTAAAATCTAAAAATTAGTTTGAATACAAAAATTATTTATAGATCAATTTCTGAAAGGAGGGTATTTAAAATTTGTCATAATGGACTATAGAATTCTTAGTTGTTTTTATGCTGCATATGGTCGGTGGTTCAAATGATTGTCATCATTTGTAGATACACAGAGAATTGTCCTGTTGTTACTGGGATGAATATGCATGTGTGCGTGCATAAGTGAATAAGAGTGTATGTGTATTATAAATTGACTTAAGTGTTTCATATCACACTGAAGGGGACATAGTGACATTTTCTTTACTTCCCCAAAATCACGATGCCATACACTGAAACAAATTTGTGTTTTTTAATTTTGTTTGCATTTAATTATATTTTTTTTTTTTAATTTCAAAAAAATTTATGGAAATTTTCCGAACCAGCATGAATTTCGATTTAAACTGTCAGTCGATCAGTATATAATTTGAAGAGTTTCAAAATGCTCTTCCGTTTGGAATTTGATTTGCTTTTGTTCCAACTTTTCTTCAATAAAGGGTTTATTTGAATTCCCTTCATTTTCCATTCCTTCTATTTTAATTTCAAACACATTTTCGTGATTTGCAAAATCATCTGTGCTTAACGTAGCAGTATTATCTGCAAATGTTGATATGTGAATTTGCTCTTTGGTAAGTATGTTGGATGAATAAATAACTTTTAAGCAATTCATGCCATCATCATCATCAGCATCATCATTTGTCAAAAGCCGTCGAAACTTCAATAAAAATAGTGGAAAAATATTTCTTGCCTTCCTATCTTGATCTAACTTATTAATCAGAAGCTTTTATAATATCTTAGACAAGTTAGATAATAGACTTATGGATCTATATGAATCTTCTATTGTGAGTTCTTATGTAGGTATAATCATAATCAGTGACACCCAATATTTTGGTGGATAATAATCAAGATAAAATATTTTGACTGGATTGATGTAAAACAAGTGGACATTTAATTATATGCTCAACAAATAAGTTTCCATTTATTGTATCTATTTTTGCCCAACTTTTGTTTTCTTTACCTTTAAAATTTCAATAGGAATCATGCAATGTTGCAGTTGTTTGATATTCCAAGAGCTTGTTAAAATTTTAAAGCAATCTTTATATCCTTCATAACCAGGGTTTTTAACTTTTGAATATTCGGAGCGTATAATTCCATATAATAATATTTATATATTTACATTAAATCGTCTGTCTGTTGGAATTATCCTCAAGCCTAGATTAATTGTCCGAATTCATTGATCACATTGCTTGTTGTTTTAAGCGGTTTCCTATTTACAAGCGGCTCACTAAATAAAGACAAATATCTGAGAAAACCTCAAAATTTCGAAAAGAACTTTTCTAAAATCTTAAACAAAAAGTGATTGGATTTAGACAGCAATAACAAATAGCTACAAAAAAATTATCAAAATCGGATATAAAAATTATCAAGATCGGATATATAAACAAAATTTGGATACACCCCAAAGTCAGTGCGTCAGATAAGTCGCAGTTTTGAATACAATTTTCTGAAATTTGTCACGTAATTTTATTCAACCCAAGAAAACTTAATTGTGCTGGGGTCATTATTTGACTTAGCTCTTACGGTTTTAAGCTTATAAAAATTTGGAAATGTATTTTTTTGTAACTGTGACTCAATAGCATAAAAAAAATGAATGAAATGAAGGATATATCAGCCGTGATCCCCAAAAGATAGTAGTGATTTATTGTAGCTTGAAGATAATCTTCACAAAAAACACTCATTAAGTAGTGTTTAATTCCGAGTCTAGTTAATATTGCCGTTCCATCATATGACCTTCTTCGGGGATTCTTTTTATTATAAACTATTAGTGAAGTTATTGTCGGCCAAGATCGATTAGACATACCTTACACCATATTGTTGGTTATTTATACTATCGTTGAGAAATTATGGAACAACCCTAGTATAACTTTAATAATAATAAGTGGAGGTTTTCTGGGAACTGTGGGTAATAGTAGAGCAATCCTTATAAAATTTGGCACGTTGCTAAAAATATCATAAAATTTATTTGTATCAAAAAATCGTTTTATCCTGAGGAATTTTGTTGGTGGTAAACCCCATTCCGGTAGGTATTCTTATGGGTCCTATATGAAATAATACACTGATCGTAACCAATTTCAAGAGGCATCGTATTTTGATGCAATTGGTTACATTATCAACAAAATTTCTTTAAGTGCACACATGCTTTTAAAATCTTGTATATACAGTTGTGGTTAAAATAGCAGTACCACATACATACGTCTTTAGTGAATAAAAAGTTGTTCCGATATTTTGGTTTAATCAAGTCAAAGATAAGTGGAAAATATATTGAAGAAGAAATCCAAAAAATTCATAAATCGAGGCAAAAATAAACAATTTTGTTAGTTTTTTAGTATTATTTTATCGAAATACGCTTACTTTTTGTTCTTAGCATTTTGTAGTGTTTCCTTTCTTGGTAATAATAGTCTTCCCATTGAATTTACTACATTCTTGCACCTTTTCAGGATAAGGGAGTTCCATGCCTGCTCTATAGTTTTCCAAAGATATATAAGTTTGTGGAAATTTAATTTATAATTTAAATTTGCATCGGGAGACTGGGGAAGCAATTTCATTTGCTGGTATGTTTCTGGGCGTTGTCTCGTTGCATAGGCCAAAAAAGTGGCATTTCTTCATTTAAGACATGCGGAGCAGTTAATTTTTCGTGGTAGATAAGCTCTCAAACTATATTCCCTTTGCCTTCTGATATAGTTTCATTACTTATTAACAGATTAACAGTTATTAATCCCTGCTGCTGAGATAAATATCGCCTTTTTCATTTGACGTAATATGCGATGAATCATTAATGGTATCGTCAAAGGTTTTCGTCCACGACTCCCTACTTTTCATTTTTAGGTTATGGTATTTTTCATGCTTTTATTTAATAATTCAATAATATTTTTTATTTTGCATAAGTTGTTCAGTTCACGATTTTTTAAGTTCAGTGTTTAGACCAACCCAACTATACACCCTTTTACACTAAATATTATTACAATTGTTTGGACTTCTTATGGTTTTTCCAAGTATAATAGAAATGGTGCTATTATTTGGAGAGGTCCCAAATTTATTGGAAAAAGCGTGTTACTTTAAAAGAAAGGCACTGCTTTTTTTAAAGAACATACTTTGAAATGCGGGACTAAAAAATTGTGGATAAAAATATTCATGAATAAAAACACATATCACCAACGAAGATGTGACATGTGAGTGCTGCTATTATTTTGACTGCAGCTGTATGTAGTCATAAAACACATATTATCAAGCAATAAGACATAAAAATTATATGAAATAATTTTATACTGGAAGAATGCAGCATCTTTATTGGGGAGTGGGTTGAGAAGAAAATGAAAACAAACAAACAATAATAAAAATGTTACATACCCATACATATACAATTTAAAGGCAGACAGACTGACATACAAATATAAGACAGAAGTTTTACAGGATAATGGTGTCTTATAGCATTTTTAAGTCGTGTCAAGACACAAGTACTTGTGAGTGCAATTACAAACGCGTGAACAACAGCAGTAACAACATTAAAATAAAGAAAGAGAAAAAGAAAAGAAATTAACTAAAAAATAACATAATCAACATAAACATACAACAAGAACAAAAGACAAAAAGTGGGATAAAGAGTCCAAGACAATAAGGACTTAAACACGTTGACACGATTGCCTTAGCTACTCCAGTTTATATTTGTTCTTGTTGGTCTCGTTTTATTTTTTACTTCTTTTGAACTGAACGTTGTTATATACACGATTTTTGTTAAGAATTCACACACACACATACATATATACATATATATTATAAGTTATATTAAAGTGTTGGAAAATCCTGGGTAATGAGGGTGGCTTAAGGGGAGAGACGTAGAGACAAACAAAGAGATAACCTTAATCATGAATATTGCATGTTTCTTTCGATCTTGGTGAATGAATGAAATAATACTTAGTACCTCGTAAGAAAATGAAAGAAATAAGAAAACCTAAATGAAATTGGTGGGGTTTTACTTCATATTCCTGTAAACAACAACTACAACATCACCAACAACAATAACATTTATAGAATTACTTTGAGGGAAGTGAGAGGAAAAAACGCATATAAAAAATCTTAATGTTCCGGACAATAAGCACAGTGTCAATTTTCTGTTTTTTTTTTTAAGTTCTTTCTTTATTTCTTTTCAGTTTTGTAGTTCGTTGTTTTTACCCTCGCCAACAACAATTCCGCGAATACAATTTAAAGACTGCGAAAAAATATGTATTAACAAGTAAACAAGTTAAACATCGTCAAGGCCAACTATGAAATGCTCTATTGAAAAAAAGAACGTGAACAGTTCCTCGTAAAATTTATCATCATGTCTTGTGCTTCCACAATTTGTGAAATTATGAAATGAGATTTTCGTAATTGTTTCCCTTATGGAACCTATAAGAAATTTTGACCAGATTTTTACAGAATATGGAAAAGTTCGTTGTGTTGTGGAAAATTTAATGAAAATAATTTCACGACAATTCTGAATTAAATACATCATTCCGGAAAGACATCCGTTAATTTAATAGGCTTCTGCTTTACATTACCAACATTAACATGCAATATTCGATTAATCTATGAAGGATTAAGGTATAAAAAGCAAATCATTTGAAATTTGAATTTTGTAAACCAAAGTCCTTGATTTCAAGCATGTTCCATTGTGCAATTCTCTGCACTTGTGTTTTGGAACAGCTGCAAAAGCATATTTGTAAGTTATGTTGGTTGGTGTTTTGGCTTAACTCCAGGCTAAAAATTCTGCATCATCTAATAAGATAGTCATAGATGTGCAGTACTGAGAGAGCTAGAATTGGAACGGCAGTAAAATATCTGGACACTTGTAGAATGACACGGTTAATAGGAGACCAGTAGACGTTGACCTTTTGCTCCATACCGATTTCAGTTGGGCCAAAACTACTCTTATAGACTGTGTGTCGGTTTTCCAGTACGTCATTTATATGGTAAACTACAATCGGGGATTTACTGGCGTCTCTATGAAACCAGCAGTATAACAATTTCGAACGATTTCTTTGATGGAATCCCCGAAGGATTATGTTTCTTAACAGTAAGGATCTTGAACTTCTCATGCATATAGTTCATGGTGTATATAGATATTTAAACACAGTTCCATATTTCTTTACAGCGAATCGTTTAGTAAACAAGTTCACATCTAAGCAAAATAATTCGACACAGACCGCATATAACTTCTAATATTTTTTCCTTTAACCTTCTTTGTGTAGGTGGTGCCGAAGAATTCGTTGGTGAAATGTTGTCATGTGCATTAAAGAAATTGTAGATTTAATTTTCGAAGAAATATAGGTCCGTCTCCGTAATGGAACAATTGTACACCTAAGTAATTCTCCGTCTGTTGTATGACTTTAAGGTCTGATTTCCATTGTATTCATTATGACGATGCCAATATAAACACAAGAATTGTTTAGGGTTATTTAAGATCCTTTACATTTTAAAAGGATGGTAAAAAACACGTACGTATTGATGGAGCTGTAAATGGTATGACTATGGGACAGAGTTGACAGTTTTTTTACATAACGAATAAGAAAACAATGCTCCGGAGTTTTCATATTTCTTACTGGTCTTGATTTCTTTAAATTTCGACATTTTTCTCCCTAATTGTGAACACATTTATTAAAGGATAAGTATATATATACGTTATGGGGCCTTACATTTTTAAGCGTTACCTACAGAATGCCAAACATTATACACTGACATTTTATCCTTGCGTTTGATGTAGGGTACAATAAAAAGCAACAACCTTTTTCCTAAATGAGAAAAAAAATTCTTTAAGAAATGCGTTATCATCCAGCTTCTATTGTTGATTTGTTTTTCGTGTTTTTTATTCATCTCTATTAGTTGATACGAATATCTTTTAGTTGGCAGATTTGTAAGAGAAAAACTACTTAAAATGATTAAAGAAATTAAAAATATTGCTTGAAAACATTGCCATCGGCATCATGACCCACTAACTGGTCTGTTGGTTTTTTCCTACTTTTTCCATTTAAAAGTTTGTGGAAATGCTGTTGTTGAAGCGGTTACAAATCAGGGTTAGAAATTAAAGAGATGGAAATTTAAAAAAAGCTGTTAAAAATTAGCTAAAGGAAAATTCACATTTTCTGGATATTTCGAAACGCTTAATGCTTCATTTCACTTATTATGACTTTGTGTTTCTATTTGATGATATAAATCAATATCGTAAGATTTTATGCCTTTTTGATATTTATTGTTATTCTAATTTTAAAGCACAACCCCAGAAAAGGAGCGTTATGTGAGACCTATAGCATATATATTCAAGACAATTAGAATAATAAATGATTAATTTTTGCACGATGATGAAGAATATATAATTGTATGTTATAGTGGTGTTACACACAGAATGACAATGTAAATATACCCTCATCATCCCTTGTGGTAGTTAAGGGTCTAAAATTTGGCTATATAAACTTTTCCAAAATGACTGTAGTATTGACATTTTAACTTTAAATATTTACTGGTGTTTAATTAAAGAAGGTGTACTGGATGAGGAAATTGGTGAACTTTGACTTTGAGCTGAAACCAAGAAGGATAAAAGTATCCTGCATATTAGTCAGAGGCGTTTGTGAACAATCACTAACCAGAAACTATTTAGGTATCTTTAGCTTGGTTCATCTAGATATTTGTGAGCTTCTCCATTGAGTTATTGTTGTCCAAAGGCCGCTGTTGCTTCAGTAAGCCAACTTTTTTCGTCAGTATCTATTAATCTATTTGTTGTTACTTTAGTTACCTCGTTAACTTCTTTGGCTTTGGTGTTTTCCGATAATTCGTTACATTCTTCAAGTTTTCTAGTTTTGATTGCTTCTTCGACATCTTGTGTTTATATATCCAAATTCTTGGATTTAACTTTCTTTTCATTCTGTACAGTCTTATGTTACAATGTCATCCAGCATGATGGTGAATACTTGCATTTGTAAAATGGTTGATTTACATTTTATTTATGAAGAACACCTTCTGGAGTATTTCATATGACAGTTCGTCGGGTGGTATTGCAGAACTTTTTTAAAAGTTCTTTAATATTGGCAGAATTTCTATCTCGTCATGGGACTCAGAAGTTTAGGTGTATGAACGGATGAAGTATTGGGTCATACATTTATTTTAAGGAACATGGGTCACTCTCAGAATAACATTGATTATTGTGCAACTAACCCATTTCTAGATAGAGTCTCCAGCGTCATAAACACCGGTGAATATTTTATAACAGTTGAAAATACAGTAAGATTTTATACGGAGTCGACTGAGAAAGGTAACTTCGTTCTACGCTACGTAAGGATCTCTTTCTGGTATTTGTGTCTCGTACAAATTGGTTCGTGAATGCTGTAATCTTTGAGATGGTGAGAAATTCTAACCTGGAATTATTCTGGTATCATTGGAAATATTGTTGAGGTTGAACGTGACGATTGAGGATTTTCTCGGCCATACATCCTCTCTCTTTTTGTGTTAAGGACTCTTCAGTCTCACATGACATATTACCGCGTCTGGTTGCAATAATTTAACCTGGACGCGAAACATCAACTTTGTTTTGCACCCGCATAGGCAATATTTTTGCACCTTAGTGAGCTGAACGATCAATGACAATTTAAGTACAGCTGCCTATAATTACAATTGGACACAAATTTTGTAACTTATTTTTTGCACCAGATATTTTCATATTTTTGAAGCGATAGATATTATTATTATTCGTAGATAATAAGGACATTCCGAACTCTGTTTTATTCTAAAAAAAATAATAAACAAATTCAGATTCTTAAGAAACTTCTTTTAGTTATAATTGCGAACTTTACACTTAACTAAATTTTCTGGAAAAAAAATAATTTATTTAAAAATTAATAAAAAACTAAATGAAAATTTTACTTATTCCACGAAAAAACATTGGTCACGCTTAAAATGTCAACATTTTATAGGTTTTGAGTAAAAATTGTTGTCAGTTTGTGGCTTGAAATAATAGACAAAAACTGTTTAGTTTTATTGAAATAAGGCGAAATAAAAATAAACCACGTTTATTTAAATTAAAATCTACAACAACAAAAAAACTGAGTATATTATTGAGGCCGAAAACTCATTTAATGATGCACGGAAATAATGAAGAAAAAACCAACGCACTCAAAAGTTACACAATTCTTTCCACCTTTTCCTCCCCCCCCCCAAAAATTTCTAAATCCTGTCTTTATTTCCTCTAACTGACACCTCTCACCATCAAATTTATTTACTTTAAACTTTAAATATAATTTAAATGGACTTACTTTATTTCTTAATGGAAAACATTTTGGAAAAAGGCGAAAAAAAATACTGCTAAGAAATAAAATGCACTTATTGCCTTGTAATGGCTGGATAAAGGTTAAGTTGAGTGAAAAATTAAATTTCAAATTTATATCATTCCAAATTAAAAGCTTAAAAGAATGAGCTTTTATTTCATTTTATTTTTTTATTCATTCTTGCCTTTTTTATTTGAATCCAAGACTTTTTACTTCTTGCTTCCCTGATTATAGTTCTTTTGTTTTAGATTAGCATAATAATCTGGAAAGATAATATTAGTCTTATATTGCAACTTTTTCCTATTATTTTTTCTTCTTCTTTTTTGGAGAAAATTAGGGAAAAAAGAGAAAAAATAGTGAAGGTATAATTACCTAAAATAGAGATTTAGTTAAGAGTTTACACAGACTTTATTATCATTAAAAAGATGTTTTGCTTGAGAGGAGTGTTGCCAGGTGGTAGCAGAAATTAGATAAAGAAAATAACTTAGACTGCTAAATATGGCTGTACAGAGAACCAAATACAGGATTATCCATATTTTCCTAAAAAATGAATTAAGATTTAATTTTTTATAAAAACAAAGTCATCTTTTTTTCCTAAAAAGTATATTTATTCCATCACCATCACATGTGATGATGAGGGTATATTAACTTTATCATTCCGTGTGTATCACCTAGAAGGAATGTAACACCAAATGGAATAATATAAAAATTTAACTTTAACTTATTTTTTTTGCCTTCGTGCAAAAAAAGAACATCAAAACCGGATCAATAGAAAAAGAGTTATTGCAATTATAAACCCAAAGAAACAAGATTACGCTTAGGACATTATATAATCTAGCTCCCATATAACACCCCTTTCCGGAATATGGTTTATAGCTTATATATATATATAGCTCCCATATCAGGTCCTTACCGGAAAACAGTTTTGTGCTTATAAAACTGTTAAATAAAGATCAATTATATTGAAATTCGGCACAATTATTTCTCCAACTGTATTTGAAAAAAAATATTAGTTTGCATAATCTAATTTCATATATTGCTATAGGTCACATAAAAGACACTTTTTTAATCTTATAAAACTTGTATATAAAGACCAACTCTGTTCAAAGTTGGCGCATTTAGTTTTCTAACTGTCCTGAATATATGTTGTTATTCTGTCAAAAAATGTCAATAATTTGCTAATGTTTGCATATCATGCCCCTTCCCAGAAAACTTATAAAACAACTATTTCAATAAACATGTTTAAACTGTCTTTATATATGAAACTAGTTTTACAATCGTCGGCCATATTTGGATATAACACCTTTATACTCCCACTTCCCGAAATAAAATATGAACTTAATCTATCGAAATTCAAACAAATCGATAATTGTCTTCAATAAAGTGATGAAGCGAATAAAAATGCGGCCAAGTCGAATATGGCATTTTTACTTGTTTAAAGTTAAAACAATTGATGTATCCTACATCAATTGCATTTTTAAGGAATTTGCATAATTTTAAATTAAATTTAAAAGCTTAGGAAACTCCTATTCTGATAAATGCTCTATATTGAAGGCAGCGTCACATTTCGTTGAAATATGTGGTCGTTATATGGGAGCTATTTCAAAATGGGGGCTGTTGTTCTTAAAATTCCCTAAACATTTTAAGTGGAAACATTAGAATTTATATAGAGGTAAAGTCTAATTAAGATCGATTATTTTTGTAACAAATAGAAATTGAATTGTGCTGAATTTGGATAGAATTGGTAATTTTTAGAAGTTTTTATGGTTTATGGCGCTAATTTGAAGTGGGACATCATAACCATCCTATTACCAAATATGAACCGACCGAGCACATTAGTTATGCATATGTATGTTGGTACAGGACTTACTTGTGCCAAATTTCGTTTCAATCGCTTTGTATTTAGGACTTTTATGTCTTTAAAATCATATTTCGGAAGGAACATTTGTGTGGGAGGTATCTGAGATATTGGACCGAACATGGTTAATTTCAGTAGGCTTTGTCCTTAAGCCAAAATAATATGAATCAAATTTCATCGCGATATTTCAAAATTTCGACCTGCAGACTGTTCACAAAGATTACATGGACAGACGGACATACAGACTAACGGACGGACAACGTTTAATAGATTCATAAAGTTTTCTGAGTCGCATAATATACTTAAAGGTGGGTGTAATACAAGTTTTTTGCATGTTATAAATATCAGCACAAACGCATCTCTTTAAGATTTTTAATGCCCGATTTTTTTTTGTACACATGATACCTAAACAATGCTTGCGAATATATTGGGTTTCAAGTATGTGAAATAAAATATTTCGTATGCATGATTTCATTTTTTTAAAAATGTTGTAGAAATTCAATTCATTCCAAACTTTTTTTAATGAATTTATTTCAGTTTTTTTTTCTTCCAATTTTGGTATTTACTCAGTTTCTCTTTACTTTTTTTTAGCATTTTTTTCCACTTATGTTATTTCATGGAATAAAATTGTTGCAAAATATCAAATATATCATAAAACTTTAACAATTCAAGTTGTTGTGATTTATTTAAAAAATATTTAAATAGTTATGGAAACAAATACAAACCAATTTTTTTTTTAATTTTTTATGATTTTTTCTAAAAAAAAATATAAATTTCAAACCATATAAATTGTTTCTTTAGTTGTAAAATATGAGAAATATATATTTTTTTACAGTGTCATGATTTAATTTAATGAAAAAGTGTTGGAATTCAAATGAAGATTCTGAATTCAAGTTTAATAAACTTTAAAAACCATTGAATCTAAGTTATCACATACCATTTTAAATATCTCGAAAAGATATTAATTTTCATAATATTTGAAACCCATAAATTGAATAAAAATTTGAGCAATAAAATATTAAAATTGCCAAGAATAAACTCTTTATTTTGATGAATATTATTAAATTTAGATACCATATTTAAGTTAATTAACGAAATTTTAGTTGAATTAAGGAATTGTTGTAAAAATTAATATGTAAACTGTGAAGGACAAAGGGAAGAAGTAGTCCCCATACAAAGCAAATATTGATTATAGAACTTCTTAAGAACTGTAACAACGAGAATTTTCAAACTTGGTCCCAATGACTTCCTCAAGGAACTGTTTTACTGGTCAAAATGTAAGACGAATCAGTATCAGGTGAGAAGTGACCCCCATACAGAGCAAATACTGATTATCGAATATCTATAGATCTACTACACATCGATTAATGAAATTTCTTTCAAGATCTAAGACTGAGGAGAATTTTGTGCAGCAAAGCACACCAGGCAAAAGCCAGTTTTAGATAATAATTTGAAGAAAATTCTTCAATTTGGAGAAAAATTATGTTAATTAGAATTAAAATCTGTTTATTTAACACATTTTGTTTTCGTTAAAATTCTATAAAAATTTTTCGTTAGTATTACCTACGACATTCGGTTCCGTGTATACAATGAAAAGAAACCTGGATCGCTGTTTTTATTTTATATTATTGATGTAACCATAATTAAGGACCAGTGGACAGACGCTCGTTTGTTAAACGTTCGATGGTTAAACACGGAGGACCTATAAAGTATAAATGATTTCACCTTAATAGGGATTTTAAAAGGATTAAAATGGATTAGAAATATTTATTCTCTATTCTCTTTATATTTGCGTACTAAGATTTTAGCCCTAATTATTAATATATCTATCAACTAAGTTTGGTCAGTTTCTTTAATTAATTCTCTAACGCAACAACTGTTGAATTTTAGTTTATTAGTTTTTTTAGATTTTTTAATTGTTACTAATATTTTTCTATTATCATTTAGATTTATAGGAAAAAAGTAAAATATTAAATATTAACGACCGTTTTTAAAATCAAAATTTATAGTACTTAACGAAAAAACGAGCTAATTAGCACTCTAAGCCTAATAATCAAAAATTATGAAATATGAATATTCAAAATCACGAAATAAGTACATTTTTTAATTTTAATTTTATACTGGCAATACCTTGACTTTTTCTCCCCACTTGAATTAGAACTTTAAACTAGCGAATGAAATTTTATTCGAGTAGTGTGAATTCTAAAATATTTTTTTTTTTTTAATTCTGAATAAAATCAATTATTTCCGAAAATTTTATATTCGTTGATAAATGAAAATATTAAAATAGATGGAATTCAAAAAGAATTCAAATATATTGAATTAATTTTATAGACAAAATCAGTATTCGAATAACGAGCTTTATTTTGATCACATGTACATCACTAAAATATTGTGTTATATTTTTAATTTTTTATATTTTTTATGAATTTTTAAATTTTCTTCTTAAAATATAATAATTAAAAAGTGATGACCCAAGTACAAAGGTATATAAATAATTTTAAATTAAGGAGGATCGACATTAATTTCCCTTTATGTAGGTTTATCAAAGGTTTAAACCCAGTTAAAATATTAAACTATTGGTTGAAGAATTTAATTATAACATTTTGTTTTGAATATTAATTTAGGAAATTTTGGTCTATAAAGCTTTGTTAAGCTTTTTTGAATACGGCCGTAAAACTGTTTCATCTGACTTGTTGAAGAGGCTTAACATACATATGTTGCGTAAATTATTATTTAACAATATTTAAAAATATTTTAATATTTAAATATTTCGCAAATGTATGGAAAATAATGAAAAACGTTTTTATTTCTCACTAAAATCATAAAAATCATATAAAACAATTTACTGTTATAAAATTGTCTTTAATGCTAAAAAACTTTACAAAGTTTTTTTTTCCATTTTCCAATGTGTCACATTCAGACAAGTTTGTTGATTTTGCTTTAATTTGTTGATGTTTTTTTTTTGAATCCATAATTTTATTCAAAAAATGTTTAACTTGTCTTTTCTCGTTTTTTTACGGCTAAATAAAGTTTCACTGTAGTGATGTTCAGTGTTCATGAATTGAATGGTTGGGGTCATATGTGTATGTCATATTGTGTCTGAAATTTAAATGTATCCAGCCAGTCAGACAGTTATCAATATGTCTATATACATAAGTACACAGATGTATACTCCTACTTTTTACAGACACATTCATATTAATCAATATGTAAACGAAACACTGTGAATTAGGAGAAAATCTGCAAGATCAATTTTGTAAATGGTTTATTTAAACGAGTAGGATATGCAAGGTAGTTCCCAAAATAAATATTTGGAACGAGTAACAATTTAATGTAAATAAATTTAAATTTTTACATTAATTTGTTTACAAGTATACATTTTATACTGTTTTTATACCCTCCATTACCACATGTGATGAAGAGTGTATATTGACTTTGTTATTCCGTGTGTAAAGCTATGAAAGAATCACCTCTGGCCCTGTTATGTGTATATATATTCTTGCACACACGCTCACATCTACAATAGTTGACAGATCTCAATGAAACTGAGTATTTCTTATTGTCCTTAGACCAATAATTTCCAAGCTTTCTATATTTGAAATTTACTGAGGAAGTGATTTAAAGTGCGTTACAAACATTTTAATGGAATAGATTCTTTCGATTTCCACAAGATCCCAATATTTTTATTCTTGAAATTTCCTATTTCAAACCCAGTTAAATCGTTTCATTATATTAAAATATATGGACCGATATCTGGGACAACCTATTTAGTTCAAGCGAAGAGCTTTCCGTAAATTTGTTATTTAGAAATCGAAAAGTTAGAAAAATTTTGCCATAACATTAAGTTGTATGTACTTCAGTACCAATCAACCAAATCGATTCAGTATAAAATGTTATAGACATAAATACAACTTATTTTACATATTAAGTGTTATTTTTAAGAAAAACCTTTTTATATATTTAATAAGTTCATAAGTGTATGAGGATATTAAGTTTCGACTTAGCATCATCTCATCTTCCGCTACCACAAGTGGTAAATGAGAGTATATTAATTTGTATATTCCCGAAAGTTTTGTGATCTGGGCTATAAATCACTTGCTTTGTATTGTTTTTAGAGAGTTTTTGATCAGTCTTGTAAAATGAGGCCGAGTGTGGAAAATTTCTTTCTTTAAACGTGTTAATATCGTTGGTACAGATCTTCAGTAATCACCCGAATTTAAACAACTTATAATACAAAATGTCCTCCCGATCGAACTAAATATAAAGCGTTTATTTTGAATTCAGTTAATCGATCCAAGATCATATTTGTTTTACAGTACGTTATAGTTAAGCCCCAATATTCTAAAACCGCTTAGTCGACACTTCTAAGAGAAATTAAGGAAAAATTCAATTTGTATTCTGCGAGTCGTATTTTGTGACTAGTGATGTTCTGAATAATACGTTAACTAAGGGCGTCATAATAAATAGACTGAAAATGATCAATTTTAATAACTTCTGTGAATCATTGCGATATAATGACAGTGGAAGAGTTTTGGGTCAATGTCTATAGGTTCATGGCTATACTGATCTAGTGACGAACCGAAAAAGGCGAAGTAGTGTCACAAAAATAAGAAGGTTTGAGGATTAATATTTTGAAGAAAAAATTGTACACATAAAAAGATAAATGCAAACAAATTATAAGATAACTTTCTATTCAGTTGCTTTATAGCGTTATAATACAATATTATGCAATTTAACTTATATTCGCCTAAAAGCTCTTTATGGAACTGATGCAGAAAGATTCGTTTCATTGATAAAAAAAGGGTTTTGAATAAACTGAAATTTGGTTTTATAAACGTTAAATGATATACAAAAATATAAAGTTTACACAGATGATTATTTAACATATAATGAAATTTTTTAAAATAGAACAGCTGCCAGTTTTTTTTATAAAATTTGAAAAACAAGTTTTTATAAACGTTTAAGCTGTATTTTTATTGTTAAATTTTTTAACTATGTTTAGTTTTATATACTTATAGATTAATAATCAAAACAGAACAGCTGCCAGTTTTCCGTTAATTTCAGAAAAAAAAACAATTTTTAATAATGTAATAATTTCCAACAAAATTAATATTTTTGAACAAATTCTACAAAATACCGATTTTTTTGACATAGAAAATACAATAACTCTGCGGATGATTAGATAATTTCATCTGTTTCGAATGACAGTTGATTAATTTGTTTTTATTGTTTTAGTATTTTATTAAAAACATAACCATATAACATAGTGGCGTATGAGTTATATGATTTGTATGTGTTATTAAGTATAATATTCCCTGCACTGCAATTATAAAAACAATTAATAATTAATATTCGAATAATTTTGGATAACTGCCTTAGTTTTGCTGATTTTTGTATGGGAACGAATGTATGTACGGGAGAACTTCAGAAGCTCCTTTTATGAACTGATATAAAATGATTGTAGGGTGCTAAACAATTCGCTAAAGTCAAGATAATCGTTTTCACTTGTTGTAAATTATTTTTTTCCACTTTTGTGTATTTGTGTATATTTAAATGCACACATACATATATATATGAGAGAACTTGATTTTGATGGATAACATTTTTTTATATATCTGTTATATTTTTTTAGTGAATATTTGTTTGCTTTTATTCATTTTCTCTTTTTTCCATGTAAAAGTTTTAAGTTTTTTTATGCAAATTGATATTGGCAACTATTTTTGAAATTTTGATTTGTGTTTTTTTCTTTTTGCATTGTATTTTAGTTTTTTTCATGCTTTTTTTGCTTTACAGTAAATTGTAAATCACTGCAAAATACCAACTTGACAAAAACGAATTTGATGAGAGTAAAACTTAAATTTTTTTTGTTTTTACAAAAAACAACCTTCAGTGTATTTGTAGAGTAGAGAATGTCAATGGGAATTATATTTTCTATATGATAAGTTGTTGTATTTAAAATTATGAAAAATAAGTTAAAATCAATGAACAGTTCAGTTTGTACTTAAAATAATTTTTCAATGATCGAGTGAAACAAAGAAGAATGTTATATTCGGTTGAGCAAATCTTAAGTAGCCTCCACCGCTACGTATGTTGAAGTTATAGCAAAATATGGACCGATATTGATCAGATTAGTAACATATTTTGAAAAATAATTGAGCCGAATTTTAGAAAAATAATTTCATATAATTGTGTCAATATTTAATAGTTTTATAAGCCGAAAACTTTTTTCCGGGAAGATATGGACCGAGATCGGCCAAATTAATAGTATATATTAAAGATAGTAAGTAAAATTTATTGGAAATTTCAATACAATTGGGGTTTATTAAAGAATTTATAAGCTCAAACCCATTTTTCGGGAAGAGGAGAGAAATATCAAAATATAGACCGGGATTGATCAAATTAATAATATAAATCAAGATTGTTAAAAAATTCAATAAAATACAGTGTTTTAGCCCTTAAAAAGTAGTAAATAAAATAGATTTTCATTTACTAGTTTTATGGGCTTAAACTGTTTTCCGCCAAAATATGGACTGATATATACAGCTGGAAATTTCTTTTAATTGGAATTGATCATTGTTTAAGTGTTTATGAGCTCATTATATGTTTTATAAGATAAGAGTTAATGAATTAATATACCCCATCACCTCTTGTGGTGCAGGGATACAAAAATAAGAAAGTTCATGTTGGTCAAGGTTTTATTTTTTATATTATCCTTTATCGGTTAATAATGTCCAATCAAATTGATTTTGAAAGAGGGTCTCTAAATATTTATTTGTTAATCTGTAATTAAATAAAAAAAAGTAAATAAAATGTTCAGTTTGAGTTAATTGCTGTTCGCAATTTAGCTGAATTTTAGCAACGTTCACTGTCTATTTGAAATATTTTCAAGGTCAGATTAATGTGTGATTCAAAGAAATTTCGCCGTAGAAGATTTGCGAAAATTTTAATTTTGATATATTTTTCTAAGCTCTAATGTTTCTATAATAATCAGGATTACTTTTGTATAACAGAGTTGAATATTCTGAACTTTGTTCTTCTGAATATTTGTAAACTTCCCCCATATTGAGTAAAATCATCCAAATACTTCTCTCATTTATTGAGCCTTTTATTTAGGTTTGTATCTGTGTTCGCCATGTTTAATCAAATGAAAGCATAAGTTATCTATGTATTTGACTGATTATCATTGTAGCATAGCCCAAATCTTTGAGCTAACGTGAAAGATAGCATGTTATTTCTCTTCTCTAAGAATAGACTTTTGTTCATTACATCATTTATCTGCGCGAAGGTAAATAGCTGATTTGGTAGGGCGTAGTAGATGTCTCCGTTTACCTCATCATTTGTGTTGACTAATACTCCTGTGTGTGAAGAAACTGAATTCTAAATCCACGTTCTTATGGTTCTTATTTTCTTAAAGGGTACTTTCTTTCTTCTTCAATTTTGTCCATATCAGATGATGCTGAAAGCGTTCTCGAGATCTTATGAACAGTTTGTACAGCAAAGAATTCCATTCAATAGGTTGTATTATAATGAGTAGGGTATTAGCATGATCAACGTAACTCTGTTTTACCGGAAACCTACTTCCGGTAACAGAGTTACGTCAGATAAATTCTTCTCAATTATTCAATTTTTCAAGTCGCAACTTTTGTTAACTTAACGATGATGTCTTCATTCCAAGTTGAACGCAGACTTTATTCCTACCAA
>PYHX02000467.1:56929223-56966674 GCA_004302925.2 Cochliomyia hominivorax
GTGTTAAAAAATTTAGTGTACAATACATGAACATACCATGTTGTTGGTGAGGGATATGATTATTCTTAAGATAAGAAATGCTTTTAAAATTATTAAGAAATTATTGCATAACTCCTAAGTTATTCTTTATTTAATTTTAATTTCGAATAGAATTTAAAGCGATGAAACTATTTTACAAATTATTAGAAATGTTAAGTTATCATATAAGTTGTTTAATAACATTCCAGCACATGTGAAAAATGGAAGTGGAAGTGAACATAACCATTTTATTATAAATATTTATTAAGTGTATTTTATTGTTTTGTCTCCTTAATTCCCAGTCACACTGTTTTCATTGAATGCCATAGATTTTGGTAAGCAGGCACACTATTATCTTGAATGAATCCCAAGGTATGTCATATAGAACGCATTAATTACATTCCAGCACATGTGAAAATTGGAAGTGGTAGCGACCATAACCCCTTCATTATAAATATTTAATAAATACATTTATCTTGTTTCATTAATTCCATGTCACACCTGTTTTTATTGAATCCCAATAGATTTGTGTAAACAGGTACATTGTTACCCTTGAAGGTATCCCAAGTATTACGTGCTGAGTTTGTCTTTTTGTAATTTAAAATATAAGACTCACACATGTGCAAATGTATTCATACTAATACATCTGTATGTATGTTATTATCTTATTTTGTATTGTTGTATTTAATATACAAAACATTTCCATTCATTCGCATGAATATATGAAAAGAGAAGATAATGAAGTGTGATTGTATAAAATTGATATAAGGATACATGGGACAATAGCAATTCAGATTAAGTAGGCTCTGGTTCTTTATATGGATGTTACGCAGTAAAAATTCTAAAAATTTTGGATAGTTTTTATGAATTTAATTAAGTAAATTTAAAGCGAAACGGATAATTCCAAAAATGATAAGTTATTTTGCCTTGAATTGTATCATAAATATTTTATGGAATTTATTTACTTACATACTCATTTTTAAAATTTGAAAGTTAATCATTACGGGCATTGATCGACTGTGATACATTCATGTTTGTGAGTTAAAAGCCCTTGATAATGTGAAAACCACATGCTCTCTAATAAGCCTATATGATTCCTGTGAGATATCTTTGATTTTCGAGGAGCATAGCAAATCGAATAGGTAGTAACACTGATATTAATGCAAATATCATTAATATTTATCGACTTGAAATGAATTCTGAAACATGGGGATAACAAACATCTACATAAACTGAATTGGGATAATTGTAAGGATCAGATTCTCGACTTGCGTTTCCAAATTGAAAGTCAAAAGTTATTGCACTTCTATTCATTTTATAAGGCCAAAAACATTGAATAAATTTGAAAGTACTTCTGAGCCGATCGGTACATTTAAAAATAATAACTATTTATGAAGCAGGTAACAGAGATCTACATGAACTGAATTGGATACTGATTGGGACTAGATTCCCTATTAGCTCTTCCAACACTGAAAAGAATTATATTGAAACATTTTTTCTGTTTGGGATTGAATGAAGAAGACATTTTGATACAAAAATTGCAATACGGGTCAGGAATATATAAAAGAAAGACCAGACAGTTGGTATACCAATGAATGAAGAGCTATCTGAAAAGGGTTTTGTAGATAAGAATGGAGAAAGTATATATCAGATTAAATTTTAATCTTTTGATGCAATAAAACATTAACGCTTAAGGGTTTAATACATTATTAAATCGAACGAAGAATGTTATCCGTTTTAAACCAAGTCTCTTGTTTTGAAGTAAAGAGTATTCTTTTAAGGCCGTTTTGCAGCTATTGAAATAAATGGTATTCAAAAGATTTAAAATATCTCCTTGTTTCTTGTCAGATCCTGAATAATTTGTATATATTTCAGGTCCATAGAAATCTTCCGTATATGTTGCAAAAGCTCCTAATAGAAACATCCTTTTGATTCTACCAAGGGAATACTTTGGCATTATGGTTTTCGTAATTAAAATGACAGTTTGGCCGGGCTTTAAATAAGAATTTAAGTCATCGCAATATAACCCTTTTTATACCCTCCACCACCACAAGTGGTGAGGGTATATTAAGTTTGTCATTCTGTATGTAACGCCAAGAAGGAATCATCTCAGACCCAACAATGTATATATATTATTGCATCAAATCAAAACTGAGTCGATTTAGCTATGTCCGTCTGTCCGTCTGTCCGTCTGTCCGTCTGTCTGTCTGTTGGAAACATTCTCACGCCTAGAATAATTGACCGAATTCAATAAAACTTGGTCACATTATTTGTTATTGTCCTAAGCAGTTTGCTATTTAAAACCAGCTATATCGGTTTATAAGCAAGGAAGTTATAGACCGATATCTGAAACAACCTCAAAATTTCAAAAATGAACTCTTATAATTTCTTCTAAAAATGTAATTGGACTAAAACAAAAAATTAATTTTAGCATACAATTACACGTGCTTCATCATCGTGCCAAAAATTATCAAAATCTGATTAACCGGAAAAAGTTATAGGCTATAATATGCAAAATTTTGATACACCCCAAACTCTTTGTGTCATATGGACCGCATTTTTTAAGATAATTTACTGAAATTTGTCACAACTAATTTTTAAATCATTCTTAATATATGTTATAAATTTTATTAACATTGGTCCATATTTTGATATAGCTCCCATATAACGCCATTTCCCGGAATATGATTTATAGCTCATAAAACTCTTAAATTGGAACCAATTCTATTGAAATTTGGCACAAATAATTGTTTAACTATTTTAAATATATACTATAAATTTTATTCACATGGGTCCGTATTTTGATATAGCTCCCATATAACGCCATTTCCCGGAATATGATTTATAGCTCATAAAACTCTTAAATTTGAACCAATTCTTTTGAAATTTGGCACAACTAATTTCCTAGCTATTTTAAATATATGTTATAAATTATATTAAGATGGGTCCATATTTTGATATAGCTCCATATAAGGACTTTCCCGGAATATGATTTATAGCTCATAAAACTCTTTAATTTGAACCAATTCTTTTGAAATTTGGCACAATTAATCTCTTAATTATTTTAAATATATACTATAAATTTTATTCATATGGGTCCGTATTTTGATATGGCTCCCATATAAGGCCCCTTCCCGGAATGTGATTTATAGCTCATAAAACTCTTTAATTTGAACCAATTCTTTTGAAATTTGGCACAATTAATCTCTTAATTATTTTAAAAATATACTATAAATTTTATTTACATGGGTCCATATTTTGATATAGCTCCCATATAAGGCCTCTTCCCGGAATATGATTTATAGCTTATAAAACTCTTAAATTTGAACCAATTCTATTGAAATTTGGCACAACTAATTTTCTAGCTATTTTAAATATATCTTATAAAATTTATTAACATGGGTCCATATTTTGATATAGCTCCCATATAAGGCCCCTTCCCGGAATATGATTTACAGCTTATAACACTTTTAAATTTGAACCAATTCTTTTTGAAATTTAGCACAATTGATTTTCTAGCTATTTTAAATATATGTATTAAGTTTTATTTACATGGGTCCATATTTTGATATAGCTCCCATATAAGGCCCCTTCCCGGAATATGATTTACAGCTTATAATACTTTTAGATTTGAACCAATTCTATTGTATTGTGGGTCCATATTATGATATAGCTTCATTATAACGCCCCTTCTCGAGTAAATAAAGACCAATTCTACTGAAAGTGGACACAATTATTTTGCTAACTGTTCTGAAGATATTATATTAATTTGCCCTGTATCGGTCCAAATTTTTCTATTGCTCCCTTATAACGGGATTTTCCGGAAAACGGATTAGAGTTTATAAAACATTTAAATAAAGATCAATTCCATTAAAATTTAGCACAATGATTTTTCTAACTATAATCAAAGTATATTATAAATATGAACAATCTTGGTCCAAACTTCGGGAAGGGGTCTTATATGGGAGCTACATATAAGACCCCTTCCCCGGAAAATAGTTTTGAGCTTATAACAAGCATATTTTTTGTTTTTATACGCTCCACAGTACAAGTGGTAGAGAGAGAATATTAACTTTGTCATTCTGTGTGTAACGCTAAGAATGAATTATTTCAGACCCCATAATGTATATATTCTTGCATCAAGTCAAAATCTCAATCGATTTTCGTCAATCTCTTTGTCTGCTCACATCCGCAAAAATTAACAGAGCTCAATGAAAATTGGTAGAAAAAAGGCAGTTAATAGAAAAATTTTATAGCTTAAATTTTAACTAATTTTATGACTAATTAAGTATTTCTGTGTTATATACATTTGTGAGTATATGTGTGTCTATGGAACCTAACGTATTAACTTTACACGAATTTGTGGTGGAGGGTATTTAAGATTCGGCATAGCCGAATATAGCATTCTTACTTGTTTAACCTCAATTTGATGAAAAATTGAAAAGAACTAATGCTGCAAAAAGGTTAGAATTAATTTGGCATGGGATATTTGAAATACATCCAACAACTTTGAAATCCTCAAGTAAAAGGTTTCGAGAGATATCTCTGAATTAGGAAAGCAGTTGGTCATGGTCATCGTTTTCATAAAATTAAGAGTGTAATAGTCTGTTAAGAATAAAAATTCGCTAAACTTCACTATAAAATAGGAAAGGAAAATTTTCAAAAACATAATAATTTAAAATATTATCATCATTTATGAGAGATTTATGTCATTTGGGATAATTTTCGGATATATATATATATATAGGAAATTATAAACTGATCCTTGTGACATTCATTTTAAAGTGGTTTTCGTTCTTGTGAAGCGTTCTTATTGAGATTAAATAAAATTTGGCATATGGATGTACTTGACAAATTCTGGATCCATTATCACCCCAATCAACTATGATCGTATTATTAATAAGCATTCTGTGTGTAATGCCGAGAAGGAATCATCTCAGACTATATAAAATATATAATCCTGCATCCAATCATACCAAAAGTCGATTTAGGCTATTTCTGCCTGTCTGTTGGGAACATTCCCAATTCAATGACATTTGGCCACTTTGTTTGTCATTGTTCAAGCAGTTTCTTATTTAAAATCACCTATATGGCTTTAATAAATTAATTAATATTAATGTTGGAGACCGATATCTGAGACAAGATCAAAACTTCGAAAAAGTATTTTTTAACTTTTTAAACAAAATGTAACTGGATTTGAACACGAATTTGATGAAATCCAGACAACTATCTAATCTTCATTATTGCCTCTCATGTAGAAAATTTCTTTCCTTTATCATTTATGTTTTTAATAAAACTGGCCATTAATTCTATCGCTTGGTACCAATACTCATAGGCAATTTTTAGAATATTTTACCATATTTCACCAGGAGAACTTGTCTGTCGATAGAGGTGTTTTTATGTAAATTCTCAAGTGCGTGCGAATATAATATACATTTTCGACAAAAAAATATGAAATTTAAGTTGTGAGTGAAAAACTTTAAATTTAGAAAATAATAATAATAATAATAATAATAATAATAATAATAATAATAATAATAATAATAATAATAATATTATAATAAATAATAAATAATAAATAATAAATAATAATAATAATAAATAATAATAATAAATATAATAAAATAATAAATAGAAATGATAATAAAAAAGTGTGAAATTGGAAAAAACAATATTTATTTTAATGTAAAAAATAAAGGTGTTTATTTTTAGTAAAATAAATCTGTTGCCAAATTACATTTTAGGGGCGATTTAATTTCAAAAATCCCCTTTTTATGGGACTTTTAGGAAAATCTCAACAGCAATGCCGGTTACCTGCTCTTCCCAATGAGCTCAAGAACACTACAACTCTAACCGTCTGACATTTCAAGATACTTTTAGCAGTTCAAAAGTTTCAGAATTATTTCCAAACAAATTAAATTTGTTTGGAAGTACCATGGGCTTCGTATGTACTCTGGTCGTATACTTAATTAAATAATTAATATCACTCATACCCGTATATTTTCTTAACATATTTTTTAAAAAATTATTCACGATTTTTATAAATAATTAAAACTTTTTATATCTGAAGACAAATTTTTAAATAACCCGGTGTCCTCGCCGTCCTTTTGCGTTTCTTCGTTATTACTCAAAAAATATGAACTTAATATATAAAATTGAAAAAATATCACTTAAATATATTTCAGTTCATTTTGAAAACTCTACTTTGTTGTTTGTTTGTGGGGCAAAATCAGCCCCAAGATTTTGCTGATCTCAATATTGCCGTAAATAATTTATGCTATAAAAAATTCTGAACGGATCGGGTACTACGAGAGCTCTCACATTTGGTTCGATCATTTCTTTAAGGAACTGTTTTACTGAACAAATTTCAGAATGCATATGACAAAGGAGAGGGGTACACCTCATACATAGCAAATATTTATTATCAAATATCTAATGAACTTTAACATCGAGTGTTCTCAAATTTGGTGTCAATCATTTTTTCAAGCAACTAATGGTAGCCCCCATGCAGTGCAAATATAAGCTATTTTTTATCTGTGGAGTTATTGAATTAATTTAGCTCTAATAATTTTCCTGTGAAACAATTTCAGGCTAGAAAGTGCTTGGAAGATGGTCATACAAAAAAAGAAATAAAAACTCTGATCCTATGTATACCACTATACTAGTGTATATACCACTATATAACTATTTCACCTAAAGAGTTAAAGTTTGTCCCTTTCATATGAAAAGATTTTATTGGAGAATTTCAGAACAGTCAGGGCAAGGGGATTTGTCAAAATACCGCTAATTCTATTTTCTAAATACACTAATTTGTGAAATTTCCTTCAAGATTTAGGACTTAGTAAAATTTTTATACAGCAAAGCTTATCATCTAGTACATACAGCTAGTACATCATAAACTCATATGTGGTTCCATTTCAGAAGGATATAACAGTATTTTATTTTCTTTCCATTACATTCTTCACTACAAACTCTCATTATTCCAACATCCAACCAACCAATCTTTACATTTATTCATGTTGAGCATGAAAATGTTTATTCATTATTTTTCGCAATTTTATTTTAATTAGACTGCATTCATAAATAATGTTTATATCAGATGGTCATAGATACAGTATAAATTAACAATAGATTTATATTTATGTTCTTTTCTGTACAAATGTGCAAAAAAAGGTGAACTTGATGTTTTGTAAAAGAAATTACATTTACCAAGGTAAAATACAATGGAGAGAATGTTACAAATGATTCCGACTAAATAAAAACGAATTACTGCAACGTCTTTGAGATAAATCCATACGAGTTACATAACAGAACAATAATAATAAACTTATACTTAAATAATTAGCTTTTCATGTACTGGTAAAGAGTAAATAAGTTTACCAAATTTCAAGGATACTCTACGTTATTGAACTGCAATTGTTACATGAATGTATTAAAGGTGTGAGATCGAGAAATTCCTAACATACGTTTTTCATGAAAACTTTTAACACAAGTGTTGCATAACTTTTTTGGGATAAATTTAATTCTGTAAAACATATCAGTTATTACGTTTGACGTGATAAGTGATGAGGAAAAAGTGAGTACTAAAACTATTAAACATTTTCAACAAAACTCAACTTGGTCGAAGGTTTGCCGTCAAACTGTTTTCAATGTTATTGAACAGTACCTGGAGAACTTGTCCGTCGATAAACGGTTCAGGCAGAAGGAGTGGTCCAAATGATGTTTCTAAAGCCAAAAAAATCAGTCTTTACTATCTAATACCACATCGTTGTTTAGAAATGGTAGTTATGAAAAATTTATGAAGGACCCTCGTATAATTTGATAATCGCATTTATTCCTTAATATGTAGTACATTATAGTGACACTTAAATTTATGTTGAATTAATGGGTTCTACAAGAAAGTATGAACCTTCTCTCGTATAATTTTTCAAATTAATTTTTGCTCATATTTTTTTCATTTCACCAATTATTGTATTAACTTATATGTGAGATTTTTGTCCTTAATAATGATACTTGGAAGTGGGTTTGTATGGGACTTCGCATATTTTAGCACAACGTCTTAGAATATTATAAGAATTACTTGTGCCAAATTTTGTTTAAATCGCTTTGCGGCAAAAGAAGCAAACTATTTGTCATAACAGGCTATATAAATAACGAAATTTACCTCAATGAGTTTTTATGGGAAAAGTTATTTCCAGTCATTAGACTTCATAATATACCCACTTTTTATGTGCTTAATTTGCAAGCTGTCACTATGGTAAACAAGATCTTAAGTGGGACAATAACAGTAATGTGGTATTTTTACCAAGAGGAGCAAATCCTCTAAACTGCACGAAGTTAAGGCTTAAGAGAATGGAAGAGTATAAAAAATTAGTTAAATGTGTGGTAGATTTTAAAGAGATATGGACTACCGTGAAGAAGAAAGCATTATCAAAACGTTTCCGAATAATGATCATTGATTAATTTCAATCAAATAAAAACTTAAAACTGTAATTTTAGTGTTTTGGTTTTTATTAACATATATGTATGTTAAGAATTTTTCGATTTCACTCCTTATATCAAAATGATTTATTTATTTCACATAGAATGAAATGATTGCAAATTAAAACCTTGAATTTTTGTTAGAACAAAAAGAAAAAGCATTCAATTGTTGAAATTAGTTAAACCAAATACGAAAAATTATATTTAAAACAGATCAAGGACTTTGTTGGTTTTTGGTGTATCTCTTTGGTTTTGAGTCTTGTGGCATTAATGCTGCAACTTAAGGGTAAATTATAATGATTTGTAAATTGTTGTTTGGTAATTGTTGCAAATGTTTCCATTAACTTTTTCTATGTTTCCATTAATTTAATTTTATTTTTTGTTGAATAATAAAGTAATATTTACGTGTCTACATAAACAGACAAATGTATTGTTGTCTCATTTAAATTTACTGTCGAGATAACACTTTGTGTGTATTGGTTTTTTTTTTTATTTTTTTATGTACAACGATTTTTTAATACATTTTGCATATGACTTAAAAATAATATAAAATTGAGAAACAAAAATTATTAAATATTACAACATATAGATTTTATATAACATACATACATACATACATACATACATACATACATACATACATACATACATACATACACACCTACATACTGTTTTGGACACTCAAAGTCTCATTTGCCTAGTTAAGCCAAAAATAAGAAGACACATTATAATTTATAATTAGCCCTTTTTGTAAACATTCCTTGATGTTTGTTTCCGTTTATATAGTGTCCGTTGTATGAAATGATTTTCTACTTCTGCCGCAACTGAATGTCGCTTGCCCTACCAAGAACTTTTTCAGAAAGTTTGACTGCTTTTGGGTCCTAAACTTTTCTTCAACATTCCCTCGAGCATCAACTACATAAAATTTTTGACCAGAAAGTTGCAAAAATCGGCCAGAACGTACGTTTCCCCATCTTTCATGCAGCAAGAATATTTATTAGAAAACTTCAATATCCGTGCTCTCTACATTTAAGTGGCGTTAATGTTTAAAACTTTTGAGTCTTATATGTTTTTTAAACCTGCTTTATCTAACTTTTCCTATTAAACTCAATACAAACACTAAGCTAACCGCACACATCTCCTAACGGATGTGTTAAAAGCTCTTTGAAAATGTTTTAATTTTTTTTAAGCATTTTTCGATCTCACTCCTTATTATATATCTTGGACAACTTCAATATATCTGCATTTTTGTTGCTGTTATTTTTGCATCTTCCCATGTACGATGGCTTCCTTATGGGTTTTGGATCCATCACAGTGGTCCAAAAATTTTTTATATACAACTATAACTTGTAAACCACTAAATATTTTTAATGGAATTTCATATAAACATTCTTATGAGATTTGTTAACTTTTATATTAAAGTAATTTTTTTTTGTTCCTTGAAAAGTTTATTGTTTTAGAAATAGAAATTTTGAAAAAAAGATTTTTCGATAACATTTTTTCGATTTAAGATCCTCGAGACCATCATTATTTCGTTATAATACTGATATAATTTTTAATATTAATAATATTTATATTTTATTTATATTTAATATTTCATTGGCTGCGCCTAAAAGAATTTTGTTAACTTTTTAAACTCTTGTAAAGAGAGAATGGCCATTTTAGAATTAATTTTTTTCTGATTAGAATTTTTAGTATTTTGGAATAAAAGTAGGAATCTGTTTATAGCCCTGTATAAAGAACACTTTTATATATAATATACTAAGGTAGCATGAATAAATGTTAGATTGACATTCCTGTTGTGAAGGAAATAGATAATCCTACTCTTCTTTTCTGCATGCTTTCCATGTTGCAATTCATTAGATGGAGTTAAAAGCCTTTGAAATTTTCGTAATTTCGTAAGCCATTTCAGAGATTGTTCTATTATAATTCATAAGGCGTAAGTTCGTTTATGTAGCTTTTGTTTGGAACTGGAAAATGTAGGATGGAAAGGACCATGGGATGAAGACCTACACAAAGCTATTTTAAATTATTGAATATCCACAGAAATATAAGGCATGAATGTTGCTTAATATTGGGATAAGGACTAGGTGAACATTTATTTTACACACAATAATAATTGTCGGTTATAGAAAGAAATACTGCTTAGAGAAATTTAAAAATTCATCCGTACGACATTAATATTTCACTAATTACCATGTAAAATATATATGCGATTACGATGAATGCAATTTTTGGATCCCATAGTTGATCCATGACCGGTGTTATAAAGGTTCCTCAAAAATCTTTTTATTTGTTCAATTTGAATGGTGAACTTATGGCTTTTGATATTTATTTAAAAACATGCCCACTGTGTAGTGCTAACGAAATAATTATCCTTTGACTTGATGCGGTAGAAGAGGACTCGGTTTCCTTTCTTTTGAAAGGCATTCTAGCAATGGAAGAGTTATGGGAGAATATGAGTGGAGCTACCTCCTCTTACCAAGTATTCTGAGTAATTTGAATTTACTATCATATTTGAATCAATATTGTCTAATATAGCATTTTCTTTTGTTCAATTCCTCCCTTTAATTAATAATGCGAATGATCACAGATATATTCAAATAGGAATTATTTATGTTAAAAATAACTACTTACAAGTAAGAATGCTGTATTCGGCTCTGCCGAATCTTCAACACCTTTCAGCACAAATGAAATACGTTATGTTTCGTACATACACTCATAAATGTATATAATATAAGCGTTTAAAGTCATAATATTAGTTATATTTTTATTCTTCGCTTCCTCAGATATCGGTCTATAACTTTTGATGTAGATTTGCTGATTTTAAAGACGAAACTTCTCAGGACTATAACAAATGCTTAAATTTCATTGGGATCTTTCAATTATTCTGGATGTGATCGTGCCAACAACAGACAGATGGATAGACAGAAAGACAGACGGACATGGTTAAATCGACTCAGATTTTGATGCAAGAATATATATAGATTAGGGGGTCTGATATAATTCTTTTATAGCGTTACACCCGGCGTTACAAACTTAATAAACCCTCTTCACCACTTGTGATGGTGAAGGGTATCAAAATATTATTTTAGTGTTATGACCAGTCGAGCAATTTAAAATTATATAACAAACAAAAATTATGAACATTTCAATAAATTCTACTAAAAATATATTTTGTTTGAAATTCATTCGAATAAGTGTCATAAAATTTCATTTATATCACTTGTCCCGCAACGGATAAAAGTCAATTTGTAAAATTTCTTTGAATTGGTCGGTTGAACACAAAACAAGAATATTTTCTGCATCAGAATTCATTTTTGTTGTTGACCATTATTGAGTTTTTCTTGTTTGTCTTAGAAGTAAGAAATTGTGTACTTGTGTTTGTATTTTTGTATTATGTATGATTGTAAGTGTATGTGTAAAATTGTGTCTGCGTAAGGTTTTCAGGTAGAAAAAGTCCATTTTATTGTTATTATTATTATTCTTTGTTTAATGTAAATATTGACTAAATTAACTTTGCCACTTAATTCTAAATCAATTTTCTTAAAAATACATACAAAAAGAGAAACACACATACATACACTAACACATGAACTTGTGTAAATACTAGTGTACGCACACTTGTTTATAACAAATATAATCGAGTTCAATACAACTGAACTTGTAAAGACAAAAATAACAACAACAGCAACAACATTAAAAAAGGGATGGAAGTAAAAATAACAAACAATTGAATTTAAGTTTATTGTTTAGAATTGTGTATTTAGAAGTACAAATTCGTATTTATCTTGTAACACTGAAAGAAAAAAATTGTGTTTAATGTTATAGAAAAGTTGGAACATTCTATTGTGATGTGACGAAGCTTAATGAAAAATTGCAATCACAGAACTAAAAAATATTTTGAATAACTTGGAAAGAATACAATATTCGGCTGTGGTGAATATTAAATACACTCTACTACTTACACTATGGGAACATTTGCAAGACATTAAAACTAATTTTATGTTTCAAAAGTTTCCGGGATTAATTTTCTTTATATATGTAATATATATTGAAGAAATTAAGAAAAACAATTGTGTAGAATTTAAATAGAATTGGTATGAATTTAGAGTATTATAGGTTTAAACCTCTGTACCGATGAGGGCCCTTATATAGGACTAAAACTAAATATAGAACGATAATCGTCATTTTAATTAGGAATATTTAATAAAGTTGGGCTAAAATACATGTCATTAAAATATCTCAAAATCCTATTCCGGGAAGAGGCCTTACCTAGGAGCAACTAAATATGGACCGATATTCGTCAAAAAAGTATCGTATATTCAAGACAACTAAAATAGTAATTTTTGAGAATTGTTGGTTCATATTTTATAATTTTATCAGCCCAAACTCGTTTTCCAGGAAATATATATTGCCATATTTAATAAATAAATTTAGTTTATCTGAGACATCCCCAGTTATTGGCATATTACATTTTTAATAGATAACTGATATTTATGGTTTTAAATAGCAAACTGAAGAGTAAAAATGCTTTCGACAGGCGGACATAGAGACAATTTTATTTGATGTAAAAAATTAAATCACAATATTAATAAACTGCCTTCAACATTTGTAGTAGTATGGGGTATTAAAGTATATAGAGAAACGTTTTTCAAAATCGTTTCAGGTTTAAGTTCCAAAAATGAGGCAAAATTATTTCAATCCAGATGAAATTAGTGTCTCAAATTTTTAATTGATTTATGAATACGTACTTCCTAAAATACATTTGTCATAGGCGTTTCGGAAAATACTCCTAGGATCAATAAAAATTCTTATCAATTTGGAAAAACGCACAAGCTCAGAATGTTCACAGTATGTTTAATAATGTTGTTACTATCGAATAAAACCTCTAGATCTAAAAATTCAATCAAAAAGCGTCTTAAAATCGTGGGCAGAATATTATATGATGTTACCTGGTTTTGAGGTCCTAGTTACACCACGAAAAGTTCTATACTCCACATATATACATACATACATACATACATATGTATGCCGAGAATAAGTAATCAAAATACAGCGGTTCCAGAGGCATTAGTACATTCTATGTGACTTATCGAATATATATCAACAAAATGTTTGATATTTTTGACTATAACATTTTACACCCTACACCAACATTATTTTGCGTATGTATAATCAGAATATTTTATCCTTTAAATGTAATTGGGTATTTTGGAAAAATGCAAATTGTGATACTCACACCGATTTTAAACCGGCTATTTAATGGAAACTAGCAATCAGGAAAATGCTCGTTGATCCATAAGCTTAGAAGAGAGTGGGACAAAAACTAGGCAAAAAGACTTATGGATAGATGGACTGATTTCTTGTTGGTATCACACATTTAATAGTGAAAGAGATATAAAGATGTTTTCTATAAATACGAAACACATCTAAGAATGTGAGCTTTAGCTCTTGAGCAAATTGAGCTCGTAACCCAGTAAATTTATACGTTTAATGATACTGGATGTGTGTGATATAAATGACCGAATTTGTCAAATCAAAATCAATCAAAAAAGGTATTAAGTTAAAGAAAATATATCACGATATATTTTGGATTTTAGTTAATATTAAATACGATGTGTTGTGTTTGGAACATTATTTATGTGCGGCAAATGGGAAAAACTTATTTAGATTATATTAACACTACTTATGGAAAAAATGAAGTACAAATGTTTTCTCAGTGTAAAATTTTATGTCTTTCTTATATTTAATTTTATTATTTATTGAATGGACCTTTGTTTTGATTTAATTTTTTTCTGTTTTTCTTCTTCTTCTTGTATTTTTTTCTTAGTTTATATTTATTTATTATTTACTTTTATTTTTCTTTTTTGCTCTCATACTCCAGCACGAACATCAATAAGAACATTGGAACATAATCAACCAACCAAGCAACCAGTCAACTTTACTACAATGTTTGGCTAGAGGTTCAAAAGAACACCTTGTGCCCTTCAAGTCTTTAAGAGGAAAACCAATTTAATGGTTCAATTTAAGAACGGTTGAACGGAAGGAAAAACCCATGTATAACGGTTTAACAAGACTAATGAGAAGAATTTAGAAAAAGAAACTTAATAAATTCAATATAAACAATTTTGAAGATTTTAAAAAGTATAAAACGAATTTAAAGATTTTAAAATAGAAAAAGGTAAGTTAAATTTAAGGACTTGATGAAAAGTTAGTAATATTTTGAGTTGTATATCTCTGCTTTTATTTAAAATTTTACTCTGTTTTGCAAAATATATATATATTTTTTCATAATATTAATCAAATTAAAATTTTATAATATATCATTTCAGAAAACCCATTTTTAATACTTTTCTTAAATATCACAATGAAAAAAGTAGGAAAACAGGAGGAAATAGGCTGTGTGGAATTGCAATAACTTTTACTATATTTACATTATATAAAACAATTGTATGATTGCAAAAAGGCTTCAAATGAAACCTAAAGTGGAATTTGGTATTTGTTCATATTCTTAATGAAATCGTAACATATTTGAGAACCTTTAAAGACTATTCATGGCGAGTTTTAACTGAAAAATGCTTAATAATTTTGAAATTAGATACACTTTAATTTCATTGAACATTAATCAAATTTTATATTATAATAATTTAGGACCTTATATGGAAGTTATAACAAAACATGGTACGAAATGCATCAGAATCATCAATTAGCAATATATAATATAAAGAATTTAATCTGTATGTTTTTCAATGAAATTGCTTCATATGTATCCATATTCCATGAAGAGGCTTTAAATTAAAGTTATGTCAAAATATGGATCGATATTTTTTTAATCATTATGAAACATGTAAAAGTTATAGTCGGTTAAGCCCAACTATTTAACACCATACACCACATTGTCGGTTATAAATGACAGCTATTATAAAATTATTAATCGAACCTGGTACAAATATATGTTCTAATTTGTGCTCAAGAGTGCTGCATATTATGGTTGTAATATATATGTATCATTTTTGCGCTTTAATAGGACTTCTTTAGGAGAATAATACGTTAGATAAAATTATAAACCGACCCTCTTAAATTTTCGCACATCGATTTTTCTTATATTAATCTTAACTTGACCAATTCTTATTATCTAAGCCCTTCAAAGTTTTAGTTTTAAGGGGAGTTATATGGGACCTATGAGAAATATTGGACTGATTCTCGTATAATTTGACTCATCATTTGAGAATATTATTAGATTTATTTCGTTAAAATCGCTTTCCGGGAGAAACATTTGTATGGGCGTTTGGTGAAATAATGGAGCCATCATCACTAATTTCGATAACGATCGTCTATGTCAAGTTTCATCAAGGTAGCTTTAAAATTGCTACCTGTATTTTGTTCACAAGGTTTACTTGGGCAGCCAGCCAGACGAACATCTTTTTATCAACTCAGAAAATGATTTTGAATAACACGATATACTTAAGAGTGGCGGTAGCAATATTTTTTGTGCGTTACAAACTTAAGCGCAAACGCATTATACTTGAAGCACTTACGGTGGTGTAGAGTATAAATAATTATGTCAAATTTCAATAAAATTAAAGGAGTTATATGGGAGTTAATTCCAAAAATTTGTCCGACAATAGCAAACAATGTGACCCAATTTCATAGAATTCAGATAATAATTCTTGGCGTGAGAATGATTCCAACAGACAGATGGACATACCAGGAGTCGTGCGTGATTACTTCTTAGCGTTACACAAAGAATGATAAAGTCAAAATACCCTCATCACCATCTGTGGTGTTGGCGGGTATAATAAAATAATTTATATAATTTTATATGTATTTGTGAGATTTTTTTATTTAATACAAAAAAATGTTTGTAAATAGAGTCTCTTTTGTTAGAATTTAATATGAAAATTTAATTAAATCTAAAGTATGGAAAGTTTATTAAGGGTAAATTATGCATTACAAATGATAAAAGAAAAGTAAACGTAAAAAAACGTAAAAAAAATCTACGAAACATTGTTTAAAAGTAAGAAAAAGATTGTAGAAACAGAGACGTTGTATAGTTATTGTAATTTTAACACCTTTTAATTCCTTTCTTATGTCTTTCTTTTAATTTTAATTTACAATACTTATTATTGTAAGTACTTAACAGTGAATTAAATTAATTAAATATTCAATACAGATTTATAAAACAAGAAAAGTGTTTGAAAATTTTCATTATCATAATTGATTTTAAGAGATTTTTTAAAAGAGATTGAGATGAAAGATCTTAGAAAATACAATTCTACACGCAAAGAAATGCCTTTTCGCAATAAGTTCGTCGGAAACACAAATATATTCGCGCCAAACATGTATTGTTGTCACCAATATATTTATTGTTGAGTTTATTTTATTTCAATAAGAATTTTGTTGATCTAATAAAATTGTTTTTATTAAATAAAAAATTGTGGTCGCAATATTTTTGGAAATATGATTGACTGATCACAACTTTATAAAAAAGTTATTGTTACTAGGACAAACAATTATTTTCAGTTTTTCAGTTTAAGAAATGTATTAAAATATTTCATACGAAAATATTTTATTCAATATTAAAATAATGCGAACAATGAACTAACAATATTTTTTTTATTGAAATAAACATATTTTAATGGAGATAAGAATATTTTTAGTGACGATAACAATATTTTTAGTGGCAATTACAATATTATTATGTAATGTAAATTAACAATAACTATTTTTATTAGGGCAAAATCATAATGCGAATAAACAAACGTGGTGATAACAATTACTATTTTAAAGCAACATTACAATGTGATTAAACAAAATTTTGAGTTACGGTAAAAATAGATAATAAAAATAGAATGTTGCTTCTCGTTCATGGTTACCGCAAACATATTTTTTCTCTACGTGTAGTTTGTCTTTCATAATATTTATTACAACTCTATAGTCAATCTGTAATGAATAAGTGAAATAAACTTGAAGTAATATTGAAATTAATTTTCTTAAGGAAAAAACAAAATCTGGGTACGCTTTTTAAATTTAAATTTATTTTATAAAAAATATTAATAAAAAAAGAATTTTACATGGGCCTCTCAATATTTATTAAAGAAACCCTTAAGGATCCCACTGTGGTTTCAAAACATTTTTTTGGCCATGACTCTGTAACTTAGAAATTGCACAGTGTATTAAAATCGATTTTTTTGAAGATAATTCTGAAACTTTCAAACCATTACAGATATTATATTGAAAGTTCACGCAATTTTGGCTGAGATGTTTTGAAGTCGATTTGGTAAAAAACAAGTGCCCATATGGTCAAAATTTTGTTACTTTGAATGCTTGACCAACTTTTTGAAGGAACAATTTGGTTTTAGTAATTTTAGTTCGCACTTTTTGATCTCAGTCTTTACTTGGGGTTTTTAATAGCCTAAGAAGCATTTCGGTAATCTTCATTGCATCATCAATGATCAATTTTGAATAAATCCTAAAGCTGGATTATTAATTAAACAAATTTGATTCAAAAGCTGATAATAATTCATCCTTTAAAGAAGTGCTAAGCACATTAAATGTTATCCAATTTTCAATAGGCCAAATTGTTGATTTTAAAATTTTGAGCCGTTAGTTGTTTTCACTAAAAATGCTTTAATCGATTCATTTAAAGATTAAAATCTAACTTTATATTCACCAAAAACATTATTAAATATTTATACCCGAAAAACGGGGAAAAAACGCCACTGTCACAATCATTTCACAGAATCTATACACAACACAACAGCTACTAGAATATGCATGGACTAAACTATACTATGGATTTATGGAAAAAAGAGAAAAGTCGAAAAAATATTTAATATAAAGAAACGCTACTAACTAAAGCTAAAATTTCTATATATAATCGTACAACCACTCAACCACTGAAATGCATTAAAAGTTTTGCATTTGAATCTACAATACAAATGCATGAAATATATTCATATTTACATATATTTGTATGTAAACTATGTACGTATGTATGTTTGCAAAGATAAGTATGTAATAGTCGAAATAACAATAGTTAAACTAGTCAACAGTCAGTAAGTAGTGGTGTGAAAATAGTAAAATTGCTATGCATTTTATATTGAAGGTGGACTATATGTACATGTATGAATGTATGTAAATATATACATATATATTAATAGTTGTTAGTGGAACAATCCTCCATTTCGTTTTAAAATTATATATGTATGTGTATAAATTTTTACTATTTTGAGTAGAAATATTTGTATATTTGTGTATGCCTGTATGTGTGTGAGTATATAACAATTTGTTGGGTGTAAATTTAACTAACAAAACCAAGGAAACACATTACTCTTACGTAAATGTCGAAAAATGTAATTAAGTTTTCAACCAATACTATTACACGCTTCAATGCCAGTAAAAATGCATGCACATATGTATGTATTCCTACAACAATTTTTATATTGCTGCAGCAGAATAGTCAGTTGTATTACCGATTGAGTGGACGACTAAAAAATACAATGATCACAAAACAGGGTAATTTTTAATTATTATTTTATAAAATCTTAAATGGTTAAGAGATGCATGCGATGTATTTTTATAGTTTCAGAATTGATTTCCAATATTCAATATGTTTATATGTTTTATATGATATGGAAGATTTTAGATATATAAATATATAAGAGTGTAAAAGACAGTTAAGACCGGGCATATAATACCCTATACTATGACATATTCATGAAAATAACGGATCGATCTGTGTTGAATTTAACTATTTAATTTGTGTTTGTTCAAAATGTACATCACCAAAAGGATACATTAACTTTTTCATTCCATGTGTAACGCCAAGAAAAAATGACAAAGTTAATATAGACTCATCACCAAGAATATATAAAGTGTATGTAATCTTGCATGAAATCAAAAGCGCCTAAAAGATTTTCCGAATTCAATGAAATCTGATCACATTGATTGTCATTGCCTTAAGCATTTTCCAATTTAAAAATTTCGATATACCCCAAACTCCGTATGTCATATGGATAGCAGTTTTGAAGATAATTTCCTAAAATTCGCAATACATATTCATCTTATAATACAATAATCAACACAAGAAAAACTAAATTGCGCTAAGACCATTATTTGACAAAACTGCGACATAAGAACCCTTCCTGGAGTAAGGTTTTAAGCCTATAAAGCATTTAGATATAAACCAATTCCATTGAAATTCGGTATATTTATTTTTCTCAATGTCCTCGATATGTATTATTAAATTCACAAACATCGGTCCATATTTTGCTGATGATCCCATATGAGTTACAGAAAAATGGCTTTGAGCTTATAAAACTAATAAATAAAGATCAATTCTATTATTATTTTTTTGACTATCTTTTTCTGACTATCTTTATTATGTATTATTAGTTTGATTAATTTCGGTCCATATTTCGTTTTAGCTCCCATATGAGGCCCCTTTTTTTGAAGAAAATGATTCGTTAATATTACATACGACATTTGATTTAGTGTAGAAACATCATGTAGACCATTTATTTTTCTTTGTCATCATGGCTACTTCGGCAAAAATCGTTAAAGTCAAAACCAGTTCACCTAGTTTGTTTTTATATAGAGACACAATGTCAATGATAATAGTGTTCTCTAGTTATTAACAGTAAATCGTGGTGTTTTTATTTCTAATGACAAAAATCTTAAGAAAAAAAAAACTTCACCAAGAAGAATTTCAATAAAAATCCTGTTGATTTCATCTGATGGATATATATCAGACCATATTATCACCTATAATCGTAATTAAGAATAATCAATCGAATGATTCTGATATAAATCCCATATCAGAAACCTTCTCAGAAAACGGGTTTAGTTTTATATAGAACTCTTAAATATGAACCAATTCTGTTGAAATTCGTCAAATTTCTTTCTAAAACCACTTTGAATATATATTATTAATTGTACCAATTTCAGACCATATTTTGAAATAGCTTCTATATAAAGCCTCTTCCCGGAATATGTTTGGAAGCTTGTAAAACTCTTAAATATTTGTCACTTATATTGAAATTTTGTACAATTATTTTCTTAAGAGTTTTTTATTATGTAATAAATATTGGCCCATATTTTTAAATAGTTCCAATATAAGCCCGTGTCTGGAGTATGTTTATATTTGCAGCATTTTATTTAAAAACGTTACGAATGAATGTCTAAAATATATTGCTAATTGATGAATCTGAAAAATATCGATCTATGTTTTACTATGACTTCCATTTATGGATTCTCCTCGAAAAAGGGTTTAAAGCTTATAACATTACAAGATTTGAATAAAGTTTATTGAAATTTAAATATGTATTTAATGTGGGAATTATCAAGCCTTATTGAGCTTTGGCTCTCCGGGAACAGAATTAAAGGCCTGAAAGGTTTTCCATTGAAGACGTGGATCGATATCATATTCTAGTTTAGTTTTTAAATGAACTCAAGTTCGACACAGCCGAAAATAGCATTCCTACTTATTAATATTAATATCAAGGGTTTGATATGGTCGCTTTGCTTATTTTGACTCATAGACATTTTCAAAACTTAAATCGCTTGTTATTCTACAACGTATTTTTCCGCAAACTGTTTATAAATCGCAATTTCAGAAGTATGTTAAGAGCTGTAATGTATCCTTTGCGTATCCCAGATATCTAAATTCTTTTTATGGTGAATTCATCTCATTTACGTTTTAGTCTTGTAATAATATTTAATAATATATAATATATAGTTATACTTTCAATAGTCATTTTAAATGAAACACCTTTATTATTAATACCCTTTACTTATGCATGTTCCGTTACTACCGTTACAAAAATATCATTTACAGTTATATATTTTACTTATTACCACTACCTGTAATATGTTACCCATTTTTTAAGACCAACTGCTTTCGCAACAAAAATTTTGCAAATATATTGCAGAAAATAAAAATATTTAAAATACGCAGACACAAATGAACTGTTGCACCGTGAAACGTATGCGTTATATTAAAATTAAATCTACTCAAATATATTAAGTATACGTACGATGATTCGTAAAAACAATATCATTTCTATTATAATCAACATTTTTCAAATGTGTTTAAAAATATTCTTAAGAACATATTAATCATACCCCATGTTAGAGTCAGAAAAACGCACCGGGTATTAATATAGAACTATTTGAAGCTCTTAAGATTTCTGAAGTACATTATTTCCAATTTTATATGGAAAGGAATTACTGTGCGTGATAAGGTAAAAGGATTTTATTATTTCCATCTATAAAAAGGAGCAAATAATAAAATATCTGTCCTGTGATTATGTTTACTATTATCTTTAAACTTCTCTTTGCAATTTACACCATATTAAAACAGAATTGCTTTAAGAAAGAAATACAATAGAACTTCAAAAAATATATTTCGGTTTTGAAAACCTTTCAAAATCGCATGAAATATAAAGGACGTTAAACTCTTTTAATTATTTTTAAAAAAGTGTACATATTAACTTCATACCAAATCATTTAGAGTAGAAAAGTTAAAGGATAAATAGCTTAGTACTTAAAGTCACCGCAGTCTGAGAAAAACGCCAAGGTTGGAACTATCTGGTCCGGTGATCTGGATTTTCGCCAACACTTTTTTATTGTTTTCTTAAACGTGGAGTTTAAAGTTAAAAGGTTTAAAGTTTCAAGAATAATAGTGCCGATTTTAAATACTCTAGTTCATATGGAGGTCTATACGGAAGCTATTATTCAAAATGAACATTTTATATGCGCCAATTCTATTGTCGAATTGCAATACAATTGGCGCATATAAAATAGTTTTCTATTTTTTAAGACCTATTCCGGGATAGGTCCTTGTATGGGAGCTATAAAGAAATGGACATCAAAGATAAAAATATATATACATATAGAGTTTATAAGTTTAAATCCCCGGTAAAGTATTTAATGCGGAAGCTACGTCAATTGATGGTCATCATTTAAGGTCGCAATTATTGAGATATATAGATGAAATTTGATTTATATTATCTTTGTCTTATCTAAAGAAGTCGGATAAAATCTAAAAAAGTTGGTCATATTTTGTCCAACATTTCAGTAGCTTCCATATGAATGTGCTCTCGGAATTTCAAGAAGAAGATCCCATATATGCCCACTTTATGAAATCAAAAGTGCATAAGTCTCAAAAATTTTTAGTATTATGATAATATTTTGTATTTTTTTATTTTTAAAGATTCATAGAACCAAAAAAAAAAAACACCAAACCAAACCAAAATTTTCGAGGATGGATTGATAACTTCCTAAAGCCCTCATATATCCCCTACTAATCAAAATCACCTCAAATTGCATAAATTTCTTATAAATGTGAATTCAACAAAGCCGGTCTGTCCGTTATTTTCAATGCCCATAAGATACTATAACACTTTTATTAGTTCCATTGCGATTACTTTGATACAATATAAAGGAAGTGCAGGTTTTAGAAGATAATGGTGTACAACTTAAGAGACCGATATTGTTGGTTTTAAATAATAAGATTGCTTAAGACAAAATCTGGCGCTGTAAGATAACTTTACATACTTCTTATCACCATTTGTGGTGGAGAAAGTGATGCTTTAACTGTTACCACCACAAGTGCTGAAGACTAACTAACTTTGTCATTCCATGTGTAATGCTAAGAAGTAATCATCTCAGACCCTATAATGTATATAAATTCTTGCATCAACTCTGTCTCTATGTCTGTCCGTATGTCTGTTGTTAGCACTCTCACATCCACAATAATTGATAGAGCTTAATGAAATTTGGCCTGAGTAAAATCAAAAAAATTGTTTCAGTATTTTAAAAGTTATAGACCGTTATCCGAGGCAACCCCTTAGTTCAAGCAAAGAATATTCGTAAAATTTTCAATTATGAATCGAAAAATTATAACGAAATGTTGCATTAATATTAAGTTATACGTACTTCATTACCATTCCAATCGGATTAGTAGATGAAAAGATATAGTCAGAAATATAACTAAAGTTGTGACTCATTAAGTGTTCCATGGAACGTTGGGGTATAAAGCGATTGTGTCTAAGTTTGTGACGCCCAGAAATAATATCACAACGATGCCCGTCGGTCTAGCCGGCTTGCAGGCCGGAAAAAGATATCTTAATGAAATTTGACATTTGTCATTATTATGTCCCAAGCACGGTGCCTATTGAAATTGGTGATGACGGGTCTATTATTTCACCTAGCCCGGAATGGGTATTTAAAATCTCAAAAGTCATTAATATAAAACAATTTGAATGTAGTTTGGCATAAATAAGTTTTATAATATTCTAAAACAATGTGCCAAATGTTATGAGGATCGGTCTATTATTTCTTACAACCCTCCTTCAAATATCACTTTAAAGGGCTTAAATCGCGCAAAGACATTGAGTCGGTTTATAATTTCTCTTAGCTCTAATATAACGCCCAAAGAAAAAAACCTTTTAGAACGTAATAATTCCACATGGTGTTGTTTCCGGTATAATATTCTGTACACTTAAGCATTAATTAAAAAAAATAACTTATATGGCCAACAATGTGATGTAGGGTATTAAATATTTGGGTTTGACCGAATGTAACTTCTTACTTGTTTTAGATCAATTTTTATTTTCATTTTGACTGCACTAATACAACTTCGTTACTGTTTGTTAACTAAATTAATTTATAAAAGTTATGCATTAAAAATATTGATAATATTTACAGTCAAGTTGTTAAGTCTACATACATTTTAGTCTGTAATCTAGAAATGAATACCTAAATATCAAAAGGCTTTAGTAACTCATTACTTCAGAACAAATTTGTAGAATTATTTTAAGTATCATTATATGGAATTATTTTTTAAAATTAAAGAATATAAAAAATTCTATCTTTTACTGTATTTACGCCAAAATACTTTTCCACGTTATAGATATTTTAATTTTGCTACTTTTGGTAAAAAGTTTATTGTGTCTCTTTCGCTTTATTTGTCTAAATATAATAAATTGTTGCAACTGCACTTTTTAAGTTTTAATTTATTGCAATTTGAAAATTTAAATTTTAACGAATTCTTAAAAGTGAAACAGAGTGGAAATGTCTGGTAGAGTTTACGATGACATGAAATTTCAGTAAAATTTTATTTATAATTTTAATTAAATTATGGAAAAAATTAAAAAAAACAAAATAAGTAATTGAAATGTCACTGCAATTTGTTTAGTATTGGGGCTGGAAGATTTCTAGAATATTAATTTTAAATTGAAGTTATTTACCTTAAAATAGTGTAAATCTTATATATGTATGAGTGGATAAGTCTAGTGGAAGAACTATCTCATATATTTTTGTACCCTACTTCATCATAGGTAGTTGGCGTATAATGCGTTATGTTTGAAGTAAACAGATGAAATCTTGTTATATCGTTCTCAAAGAGTGAATATGAATCGATTAAACAATATGGGATATTCGGACTAAAGTAATATGTTGACCATTTGTATTGAATTTGGTTGCAAAAATATCGTCTGTATTATTCCATTTAGTAATTCATCAAGCTTAAAAAATTTAACTTATTTCAAGTTTCTGTTGTCAAAAGATTTATAAATTTTGTCATAATCGTTTTCTCAAGGATCTGTTTTACTGGACAAAAAAAATCAGAGGAAATATATCCCCTACACAAAACAATTTTTTATTTTCGAATATCTAAAGAACTGTTGACTGTTAGAGTATTTCATCCCAATTATTGCCCAAAAAGGAGTTTTACTGGACAAAATATAAAAACATATGTTTAGTGTAAGATGTAACCCCTATTAAAAACAAATACTATTTATAAAATATCCAAATTGCTAACGAATGGTTGGTCTATACCAATTATTTTCTCCAGGAAACAGTTTTGCTGGATAATGCAGAACAGTTAGGATCAAAGGCAGGTATAACTGCCACGTAATACAAATAATAAATATATATTATCTGTGGAATTATTATAGCTGGACTCAAACATTTAGTTCCAAACACTTTCTTGGTCGTACTGTTCATACAACTTGTGAATCAAGAATTCAAAAATTTAGCCTCAATAATTTTTCGTATACCAGTTTTATGTGATAAAATTGGTGGCAACTCTGGTTATGCAAACAAACACCAGCAGTTTGAAAGTCCATGAAATTTTAGGAGGCCTCTTAGTTTCTTGCTAGGACAAGCATAAAATTAAAAGCAATTTATTTATTGCTGAAAGCTTTCTATTCTAACAAGAGCGAACACATCATGAAGTCTTATGAATGGAAGCAGCCTTTTTTGTAATGATTCGGTAATTAAAGAGCCTGATGTAATAAATTTAATAATTGATCGGCTTCTTTTGTCTCAATTATATATTGTTTGTCATACTAAGAACTTTTCTGAAATTTTTGACTGATTTTGGGTCTTAATATTCTCTTCAACGTTCCCACAAGCATTAACAATATAAAATTTTTAACCTGGAATTTGCAAAGAATCTGCCTGAAATAACCATGTTGATCTTTTGACATATAATTGGCATGTTTTACATAATAATTGTAATAGTCAGACCAAAAAGAGAATTTTCAGAAAAGCTTCCATTTTTTACAAAAAAAGTTAAAAAAATAAAAAAAAAACAATCTGAGTCGATTTAACGATTTATAAGGGAACCGGACTTTTCATAAATCACATACAATTCACCTTCCAACTTTAGAAATACGTAGAAGTTATAGATGAAGGAACATGTATATATCACTGAGTTGCACCATGTTATCTTATAGTTTATTTTTTAATAAATATCTTTCGGTTTTGTACGATATCTTCTTAGGGTCACACACATACTGTGCATATGAATACTGTGTGAAATGATCGGTAGTATTCTATAAAAGCTTTTCATTTTTATACCCTCCACCAACACAAGTGGTCTGTTTATCCATCTTTATGTCAGTCTGTCTATCTGTCTGTCTATCCGTCTGTCTGACTGTCCGTGAGTTTTTTGTTGACACACTCACATCGGCAATAATTGACAGAGCTCAATGAAATAAATTATTTGTAGTCGTTAGAAGTTTTCTATTAAAACCAGTCAAAACTGTTTCTGAATATTTAAAAATATAGAACGATATCTGTGGTAAAATCTAAGTTCAAGCAAGAAACTTTCTTATAATTGTCAATTATAAATCGACAAATAAGAATGAAATAATATTAGGAATGAAAATCGATTCAGCAGAACAAAAATTTATAGTCAAAAATAAATTTTTATAATTTCGTTTTTTTATTGAATTTTTCTCTCTTTTGAAGTTTCACAATAAGTATTGAAATCTTAAAAATTAATTTAAATTTTATTATCTAAGAATATCTTTTCCATCGCCCATGTTGTTTATATTAACACGGCGGAAAATCATTGCAGGAGAGCCTTGAACCTTTCTGCACATCTATTAGACGTCTGGCAAGTAAATTGGGATAAGTTGTTATCCTTGTTATATATATTTCATAAAAACTCTTCCCATACTAATGGAATATTCAAATATCTATGAATGTTATTATTTCTTATGCATCATATAGCACCAGTTATAATTCGTGAAATTTTAGATTGTGCCCTCTGAATAAGATCAATATTGGATTTGCATTTTTTTTGCATTTAATTGGACACCACATGTCTATATCTGTACAGGGTGAGTTAATTGTCAAGGCTTAATTTAGACCGATGGTTAAATAACAATGTAAGCTAAAGACTTTTAACTTCATATGAAGACTCTTGGTTTCTGTATGACGGCGTCGTGTAAGACACTTATCCAAATGAATACCGAGGTATGTTGCATTATCACCCTGAGCGATGATAAAACCATTAAGAGAAACTGGTCGACAGTTTCCCCTTATAAAAGTCAAAAATATAACTAATTTATGAGTCATTAAGTGTTCCGTGTAATATTTGTGGTGGAGGGTATGAAGATTCAGCATATACGTGTTATATTATATTTTAAGATTCTGTTAAATTGTCAGTAAAAAGTTAACAAAATATAAAAGATTATAAAATTTAAACTCGTTAAATTATCAATGAGTTTAAGTGAAAAAGTAGACATTTCTATTCGGAAAAAAATACTTAAGATAATTTAACTTTGTAAATGTATTTTGTTTATCCCCCCAAAAAGGACAACATTTGGCAGTTGTAATGTTTCCTTTTTTAGTTGTCACTTTTACTTTTATTAAAAACATTTTTAGTTACATTTATTTTTTTGTCATCGTATAAAAATTTCATAGTTAAAAAAAAAATAAATAAATAAATTATATAACAAGAAATCTTTTTTTTTTTGTGAAACGAAATTTAAGGACAAGAATTGATTTTCTATAACCGATAATAAATGGATAATAGAAGCATTTTATGTTAATATTCGTTCTGTTAAAATAAAGAAACGAAAAAGAAAAACAAGTAAGAAGTTGTACTCGGTCAAGCCCGACTATTAAATACCACACACCACATTGTTGGTTATATGTTATATAAAATTAAAGAACCATCCTCGTTTAAAGTAATTTTTAATTTATGCTTAAGTGTACTGTATATCATACTGGTATCAACTTCCATGTGGGATTCTCATTGTGGGCGTTACATGGGAGCTAGAAGAAATAATGTACTGATCCTCGTAAAAATTCTCACAATGATTTTGCTTATATTTGTCTTGAATTGACTAATTCTTATTAAAATACCAACGTATTTATGAGTTTTAAGTCCTTCAAGTGGATATTTAAAGGGGGACTTTTGTGACCTTAAATAAACATTTCGGGATGAATATTTGTATGGAAGCTACGTGAAGTAATGGACCCACCAATAGGCACCGTCCTTGGGTCTTAAAAATGGTACATGCCAAATTTCATTAAGATATCTTTAAAGCTGCGGCCTTCATTTTGTTCACTAGCTTTACATGGGCGGACATCATTAAATCGACTCAGAAAGTGATTCTGAGTCTAACGTTATACTCAAAACTGTTGGTTTTAACATTTTTTCTGTGCGTTGCAAACTTAAGCAAAAAGGCATTATACCCCAACCACCTATGGTGGTGTAGGGTATAAAGACATAAAAAATGTTAACAAGAAAATAAGTTGGCTTAAAGCAGCACCAAATAACAACAAACAAGGACGCTGCCATCATCATAAATGAATGAAGGAATAAAGAAAAAAAGTTAAACAAGGAAAAGAACAAAAATCTTTAGATAACTAATCCTTTTCAAAAGACTGATGGCAAATTAATATATTGGTTGCCAAAGAAAATTTCATCGTGGAGTCTAGTGAAAAAGAACTTAAGATACAATTTTTCAAAAGAAGTGGGAAATTATATTATTTTGGAAATTTTTCCAACGTAAGAAGATTAAAATTAATGTTTTTAGATTTAGGATATATGTTCATAACTATTTATTTTTGTAATGTCCTATGAGAATTCAAAGGCGATCTGGTAATATCCACATATTAGTATCTTGAAACTTATGCTGTTGTTCTGATTTTTTTTGGAAATAATTCCGAAAATAATTTCAAATTTCAAGAAAGATAAAGAGTTATATCTGGGCAATCATGGAAATTTGTATGTGAAGCATATCTTCACGAACCTCCTGGAGGGAACACTCGAAAATACACCAACAGCACATATATGATTAAGTCTGGATATAATGAAAGATTCGAATCTCTCTTAACTTTAGGGTCTCGGAAGTTTACAGGACAAAAAGTATAATTTAGTACCTGCAGTAAGCATTGATTAACCGGTTGGTCATGCAACCTCGTCATCTATTACATATAAAGGAAATTTCCATCAAGTCCAAGTAACAAAAAATGTTGTGTTGGTAACGAAAAAGACTTTCTGAATTGAACGTATTTCCCAGGTCCAAAGTGTAGTTAGACAAGTTTTGTCTTCCGAAACCATTCGTTGCTTATCGAAAGCAGATTGCATTCTTACTTATAGTGATTATAAAGATTTGTCTGCTCAAATGTTCACTTTTTTTGTGGTTCCTAACTACTCAGAACTGAAGAAATTAACGGATGAAGAATTTTAATCGTATGATTTCAGAACTCGAGAAATTATCTCGTTGGTTATAGTTTTTAACCATTTCAACGGATAGAATATCGAATTCTATATGTATGCGCTGAAGTGAATAATCGAAAGAAATCTTGAAAGAAAGAATTTTTTATTGAAATCTATCGATCGAAGCAGACTTTTATTTATATGGTTTGTTTGGTGATAACTCTGCTCGCAATATTGTTTTTAAATCCATAGAGATCTTATCGACCAAATTTTATACAAATTTTCTAGGCAAATTTCAATCTAACAAATAATAATTTCGGTCTTGAAGTTTTAGATTCTAGTTTTAAGATCTCTTCTTCTTTAAACTGTTAGGGTTATTTTGCGATCTTTAAATGCAATTAGAGAACACTTTTACTATTTCCCGTTCTTTTCATGTTGTCGATAGTTACATTCACCCACCCTTAAGTATTTGTAGACTTCAGATTGATGTTGTTATATCGTGGTTTTCTAAAGATAAATACAAAATTAAACTTTTCACCATTTGATGGCACTCTTCCTTGAATTCAACTTTCTTTCTTTGCTTTCAACAAAAAAAGGGTTATAATATCTGCATTTAGTTTCACAAGAAATCCGAAATAAAGTAAAATTTTTACCTAATTGTAAAAAAGGATTTAAGCTCCTTATTCAAAAATCCATAACAAATATGTCTGCGTTTTTAAATCAGCACAAATGAAATGAACAAAAAAATTATTGAGTAAAAAATAAATAAAATGAAATAAAACAAAACAAAGCAAAAGATCTGTATGAACATCTGTAAAAGTTTAATGCTGATTTAGCTAATTTAGGCTTTTTGACTGATAATATAGAGAAATAGATAAAAAAACTCCACCAGAGATTTTTTTCCCATTTACTTCTTTGTTTTCAATATTATTTTTCGTTTTGTTTTATATTTTTTCATTCCAAAGGAAAGAAGAGTTCTGGTCTCTGAGAGGCCAAATAAGGATTTATTTGTTATTTTACATTAAATTGCTTTTTTTGATGTTTCTGCTAAGGGATTTTAATACATTATTTTTTTTTTCTTATTTCAGATTTTGTGGCATTTGCGGTAGAGGTGTTAAGTTGTCAATGATGCTTAAGCTTAATTTGTTTTGTTTATTTTTTCTATATTTTGTTACTCCAGCCACTGTTGAGAGCAATGATTTTTCTTTCCAATAGATTATGGATAGAAAATTACAGGATTTTTTTTAAAGAATTATTTAAAGAAATTCTTTTGATAGAATTAAAAAAAAATGATGTTGCATTTTGCATACTGTTAATATTTTATATGGTTATGATCCGATTTAGCAACTTAAGAGATAAACTAATGAAGATGTTACTCTTAATTTTGTAAATCAAATAATGAAGTTATTATAGTCATTATACATTATTGGACTTAATGATATACAGATTATTACTTATTATTTTTAACTATAAAGTCTGACTTAAGATATTTAATATTTAAGTGGATCGGTCCCGACATTATTGGAATAGTAGGGCGACTCTACAAAGCCCAGACGCTCGGATCCTCTGTCACTAGAAATCTTGCAAGAAGATTTGGATAATTCCTTAATTACATGATGCATTTTATCCTAAATTTGCGGAGCTTTTATATTACTAACGGAATCTCTGTGAATATTCTTATGTAGCACGACGTTCTCGATGTGTGCTATAAATTTTTGACATGCACTCTGTATAAAGCCGATAAGGGTCACTTCACTTAATTGGATGGTATTAAACAGGATAATTTTATTGTCAAGGATAAGTTCGGAATGGCAATCAAGTAATTTGCCAGTGAAAGCTAAATAATTTCAACTTTGTTTGAAGTCATTTGGTTTTAATACGACGTAACCTGTAGTAGAGGAATTATATTTGTCTCGAAAAAGTGGCTATTTCGATATGATTCTATTGCGTGTACATGGTATTATGTATATTTTTTCTTTTATAAATTAGTCCTCTATGCCAAACTTTGTCAAAAGTCATCTAATATTTTCTTAGTTTATAAGACTTTTTATTATTTCTATTAAGAGCTTAATTTTCTTCTGTAATATTTTCTGGAATACCTTCGATAGATATGGAAACTAATAGGTTCTGTTGGAAGAAGTTATCGTCAAATCTTTTCTCAGTTTATTTATCATTATATTTGTAAAACAAGATCGCATTTTACAACACTGACTGCAAAGTTATTGCCAATTTCGGTAGGTTTCGATCATCGATGATTTTACAAAATAAAACCGACTATTTAAATGTGGAAGGTGAAGGTCATCAACAGGTTTGCGACTGGTGTTAGTAACGAAACCTGACTGTACGATTGCTCTTATTTGTCTTTTTGCGGGTTGTAGAATCGAAATCCTTATAACGTTCTTTCAGAAATTGGGTATGATTAAAATACCTAAAATTACAGAACGATATTTTGACCGCATTTTCGTAAAGTCCGCTTTTGATTGACAGTTCAAAACCCTTTTAGTTAGGTTAAACACATAACAGTTTTGATCTTATAAAAATCAATATGAACAAAATTTATTCAAAATCCTTACGATTAATTTTCTAACTCTCTTGAATATATCTCGCTAATTTGGCGTATATTGATCCTTGGTAATTTCAGGAATTTTCGGATTCGGTGTTTATTTTTTATAATGTTAGAGGTGGAGGTTATTTCAAATTTTGCGCATCCAAATATAGTTAATATTTAATAAGTTTTTTAGGAATTTGTATTGATTTTGTTCTATATCATCACAGTATCTACTTAGAAGAAATTTTCCAAAGATATGACAACATCTACCCCAGCAACAAAGAACATCTAAAAAGTCAATAAGATCCTAAACGTGTGACCCAGAATTGATTCAAAATTCAAATCATTTCAAATGAATTTCATGTAGACTTGTCTTTGGAAGATGTTCCACTGTTTTGATGCCAATTCTCTAAGTCTAAAGTTATGCATAAAATGGTACATTTATAGAAGCGATTTAATTTGCTTATATAGAAGTAAATTTTATACACTTTCATTAAAGCAATTTAATAGCTTATACGGAAGCTAAATTTAGGGATCCAAAAATCATTCTTTTTTTATTAAAAATATTACCTTAAAGGATAATATCGTTGGCTTTGTACACGAAAGAAACCTAATGTGTGACTCTAAAGTCGTATAACTGACATCTATGCAAACAATGTGTCGAACGAAAACGTTTAAGTTTACATACAAAATTGAGCTTCTGTATCTCGAACGATCAACCTAAAATGTCGAAATTGGTCACTTGCTATTTAGTTTTCGCCTGACTGGATTTTGAAATGAAAATCTACAAAGATTCATACCATATTTTCAAGTTCATCTTCGCTCTTCTTTAAAATTCTCTGTTATTAAAATGATAACCGATTTCTGGTTCTTTTTCAATAATTAGCTAAAACGAAACAAATTAAAAATAATTAAAACGTAATAAATAACGTAAGTCGAATTCGATCGAATTGATACTATGGAAGCAATGAAAATGCTTAAATCCTTAAAAAGCACTTCCATAGTTTTGGCTGAGTACTAATCATTATTTCTATGTCAGTATTCTAAAAATAAGTTAATATGAACAATTAAATGTGTTAAATGAATCTTTAAATTAAAAATTGTTACATAAAAACTTAAACAGTTAATCCTAAATTTATGGTACCTCGCAAATGTTGTTATCATTAATGTGAACTTATTTTTGGCCTCAAATAAATCTAAATTTATTTTAAGATAAAATTTAATGAAAAACTTTAAATACTTAAATACACACTCATTTCCTATCTAATTAAATTACTATATTCACACTTTTTGTTAATATGTGTGTGTGTGAGGGTTTGAGGGGTGTTCTGAGCTTTGTGTTTTTCGTTTTTCATTGCATTTGTTTAGTATTTTATTTCCGTGGGAATTTCATTTCCGTTTTGATTGCTTTGTTTTAATTGTGATTTGATGTGTGGTGAAAGAATGAATGAATGAATGAATGAATGAATGGTTAGCAAAAGCAGGTTGTTGATTCCGCATACCCACATACATACACATGCCAATTTATTTATACACACACATATGACTCTATTATACAATTTTAGATTTCCAACATATGATTTGGTTTCTTCTTCAGTATTTTCTATTTATCTTATTTCATTTCATTTTGTTAGAATTTTAGTACATAAATACTGTTTTCAGTTTTCTGTTTTTCATACCCTCCTCCATTGCGAAGAGTGATGAGGATGTATTAATTTTGTAAGGCCTAGAAGGAATCAATCATATGAAAATCTAAGTCGAATAAGCTATGTCTGTCTGTCCGTAGGTCTCTCGTTTGGAAAGTCTAGTATAATTGTCTGAATTAAATGAAAGTAGGCCACATTATTTGCTATAGTCCTAAGCATAACTTAAGTATATTTAATTTGATCTAGCTCCCAAATAAAACTCCTTCTCGGAATATGGTCTAGAGCTTATAAACTGTTAAATATGAATCAATTATATTAATCTTTCCATTTCCCAGAAAATGGATTTGGACTTATAAAACTCTTAGGAAAAGACCAATTTCTATTGAAATTCAGCACAATGAATTTTTTAACTACCTTAAATATATGTTATTAATTTGACAATACTTGGTCCATATTTTGCTATAGTTCCTAAATAAAACTGGTCTGAGATTATAAAACTCTTAAATAAAGACAAATTCATTTGAAATCTGACATAATGAAATTTCAAACTATAATATTTATTTTTTTAACATGATCAATATTGGTCCATATTTTGCTATAGCTCCTATACAAGGACCTTCTTGAAGACTCTTATATGAATATGAGCCAACCTAAATAAAATCATCACGATTTTTTCTGCCATGAAAATATGTTATTTTTTATTTTAACAATTATCGGTTATATCTGGCTATTACTCATTTATAATCTTACTTTCTGGACTAGTGTTGTAGGTTTTTAAGATATGTACCGATTCTATTGGAATTCAGACTTTTATCTAAATATTTTCAATATAACTAATTTTATGCATTATCGCATCTAATATAAAATTTCTTCCTTTAATATTAATAATAGTTCCCTTTTCAAAAACATGTATGGTTCTATAGCATTTTTCTATATTTCACTATACTTTTTATAGAGGCCTTTTTCGGAATCGGCGTGTACGCTTACAAACGAATAAAAAGTTTTCTGCTGCAATATTTTCAACCCATGTTAAATTTGTGAAATATAAGTGAAGGTGGTGGGTACTTAAGTTTCGGCACAGCCGAATACTTTCTTGCTTTTTGGTTAACATTACTTTTGTTATATGAAAAGTAAAAAGGATGACGAGTTTGTTGATGATGTTAAGTGTAAGAGGATTTTGTTTGTGTGAGTTTTTGTTATTTTTTTTATTTCAATGCAGTCAATATTATTATTACTTTGTTTAAGATTTGTATGTGGTGTTTTGGTGGTTAAAGGCATTTTATAACCCAGTAAACATTTTATATTATGGAAAAACATTTATGTACCAAAAATACTATGGGCCAGTAATTTCTTGTTGTCTTTCAAAAAATGCAAAACGACATATAATATTTTCTCTTTAAAAATATTTATTTATTAATATCATTTTCTAATTTTTAGAATTGTTATAATTTAATATTTGTTTGATTGGCAATCAAAATATATCTTAAACGTTTACAGGATGTGAGAGTGTGTATGTATATCTGACTTATAAACAACATATATGTATATACAAATACACCTCGAGGTTTGATATTCTTCATTCGATTCTATTACTTAGAGAACTCAATGTGTTACACATTCTTCAGAAAAAAGAGAAAAACAAGTAAATAAAAGAAAAACGAAATCATGTAGCTTTTTGTAGCATATGTACTAAGCAATAACGAGGTGCATCTGAGCAGTACTTAAAGTTTTTAATAAAAAACTAGAACGTGAAATTAAATTTAATTAAATTAAAGTGATTTTTGCATTGTGTCACTTAATAGTTTGGTTCGATTTCGGCAAGTGACCTTCTAAGGACGTTTTTACCAAATGTAGGAAATGATCGTCACATTACTTGATAGAAGAATAAATCAAAAAGATATAATGTTTGGTCTCAACATCGTTTAGTTTTTGGTTTGGAAAGTGTTTATACAAAATATCAGAAAATTATCTTTAAAACTCGCATTTTATGAGTACACAAAAACTTTGCTTATAATCAATCCAACTTTAATCACTTTTGAAATCACATTTTATTGGAAAATTGTGAGTGTCACAGATATCGGTCTATAAGTTTCTTTTTACTAAATATTCGGATATAAAGAGTAAATTGAAGAGAATTATAATAAACATCCAAGTCCAAATTTCTGATTCTAGATCATTGTTAAGGAAGTCTGTCTTCATATAAGCAGACAGAGAAACAATGTGGTACAATTATATATACTTTGTGGGTCTGGAGATTACATACGAATGACGAAGTCTTGGAATTACAAAGGTAATTCCTATGACGAAAAACATAATTTAGATTTCCCTGCTTCGTACTGCATCTAATTATTCGCACGATTGAGATGAACGATGTGCAGAATTCAAACTTAATTTCGGTAGAGGTAGATTTATGTTTTTGAAAACATCTTAAATTTGTTTTGTTTTAACAAGAATGTATATCACAAACTATAACGAATTGATGGAAGATGCCTCTTCTCCATTTTATGTATAAAAAAATGGGTAAAAAATGCTTATTCCAGCCCAATCCTGGTTTAAACACAGCATGAGTCTATTGGACAGAACGGATTACAGTCCGGACTTAAACCCAATGGAGAACTTGTCGGGATACATGGTCCGTATAATTAATTAAACTAATGTTCAAAACGAAAGCACAATTATATTAAAAGATCGAAAACCTAAAATAGATCAAGTTTGAGAGGAAAATTTTCTTAAAAATATAGTGGAATTAATAAGATATCATATTTTTTAATCCATAACAAAGAAACATTCATTCATTACGACTAATGTTATAGAGACTGAAAAATTAGTGCGTTTAAAGGAAAATGCCTTTTGAAATGGAAAGTTAAACTCTAAAATTAAGTTAAAAAAATTGTTTTCTTAAAATTATGTTTTAGTTCATTTAATGAAAGTATTATTTGCTTTTTTTAATGCTTAAACAAAATTTTATATGCTTAATAGGCAATATGCACCAGTGTAGATCAATTTTAGCAGATATTTAACACAACCTTATTTGACCTTAATTATTACTGGAAATCGATATTAGATGACAAGTAATAGCAAAATAAATTTTAAGCACTTTTAACTAATATTTCGAAATGGACTTGTATGTTAGCTACCAGTAATTATGGACTGATCTTTTGTGAAATATGTACGCCATAAGAATTTACAGAACCTACTTGTACCTAATTTTATACTAATATTTTATATTAAAGATTTAAATGTTGCGGTAAAGCCCTTTTTCGGAAAGACATTTATAAATTATTCAAATTTCGTGACTTATTTAGAACCGTAAATACTTCCTAAACTGCAAATGCATATTATTCCAGCTTACCTATGAAGGGTGTTTGGCTTAAGGAAAAATTCTGGATTTGATTATCATAATATTTTTCTAGAACTTCCTTAGGAAATGTTAGAAAAAATCCTTTTCAATTCAACCTCCTATACATACGCATTTAGGTATGTGTTATACAAAACACGAACACTTGTTAATTACACACGTATTGTTATACAAATTTATACGCTTAACAATATCCCCAAAAGTTTTGTTTTTGTATTTTTAATTAAAAGCATCGAATACTTCATTCGCTTTTTACTTTACGCTGCTTTAGTTCTTGTTCTTGTCCTCATTCCCCTTCGATTTCAATTTCATCAACAACTTGAAGAATGTTGAACAAAATAAAAAAATATAAATAAATAGATGAATGAGTGAATGAAAGAAATACTCTTACAAAAATAAAAAAAAATGTTTATTTGTATTTTAGGATTC
>PYHX02000467.1:56966774-56989989 GCA_004302925.2 Cochliomyia hominivorax
AAAAAATATCTGTTATGGGGATTTTATTTACTTTCTGGTTGTTGGAAATTTTTTTTTATGTTTTTAGCCCAGTTATTGGCACAATAAACCAAAAATAAAATAAGTACGAAAATGATGAAAATAGTAAAAAAGAATAGTAGATATGGGTGAAAAGAAAATAGTCTAGATATTCTGAAGAAAAAATTTAAACTAAATATAAAATTTAACTGCTATGCTATATGAATTAAGAATCGATTTTACTAGATTAAATATAGCAAAATAAAATAATAAATAAAAATTTTTAAAAATGAGACCAGGACTTTATTCAAAAGTCCTGCTAGCTTAACGTACATCGATCGACTCAGGTGTCAGCACTGTTTTATCTACCAACTTTAAACAACTAATATGGTGGAAATATTTCAGAAGGATGTTCAGAAAGGCCTTCAAACTAAAAGTACCAGCCTAGTTATTATAATTCAATTTAGATTTTTTTTTCCATTGCCAAAGATTAGAATTTTTGTATTTTATTCAATACGCATATAAGTTGGTTTTTTACCTATTAACATTATAGGATCAATTGGGTAAAAAAAAGTTTTATTTTTATAATGAAAACTTACCAATAGTTATTCGTTTTTTAAAATCGACATAAATAAATTTATTTAGTTGAAAACTTACACCGCTTTATATTGGAATAATTAATAAGGAATAAATTTTGAGAATATCGGTTTAAAAATCAGATACCTCCCAAATTTGCTGAAGTTAAAATCTAAAACATTTTCCACAATTACGATTTTTTAATATAACTATTACGCCAAATAATAAAACAAAATTATTTTTGATTTATTATCATGAAATCGAATGAAAATTCAATCTTTGGTATATATAAATAGAAAATTTAAAATTAAAATACATGTTTTATATTTCCCTGAAAAACTTCGATATTTTATAAATTGTGTATTAAATTTTAATTTTGTATAAAAATAGTTTTTACTAAATTTAACAAAAAACTGGCAGTTGTTCTTTTTTATACCCTCCACCACCACAAAAAATCACCTAAAATCTCATAAAGAATATATATATTCTTTTTCAAATCAAAATCGATAAATCGATTTAGTTTGTCCGTCTTGTTTTAAACCTGCTAAATTGATTTATTATATTAAAAGTTATAGACCGATATTTGAATCAGTCTCTGAGTTCAAACTAAGTAGTTTCGTAAAATTTTCAATTATAATTATCAATTTATATAAAATGTAACTTTTTCAAAAAATAAGTATATTGATTAGCTCAGAGACTCTTGGAGTTGAACAAGTATATGGAATCTAGGGAATTGGAATTTATTATCATTGAGCCCAAAACCAATTAATTTGGTTTCTCATTAATAATATATGTGTTCCAGTTAAAAACAATGAAAGAAAAAAGAAACACAATAAGAATTAGGATTTGAAATATTATTTATTATAAGTAGTGGAGAAATGTAAGTTCTTACCAGTACGACGGTTGTTAAGACAAGAAGGAGGTTTTATTTTAGCTTTTAGCGGAAACAAGTATCTGTCATATTTTTCATTTTATTTGACACTTTCGCTCGTGAAAATTAAGTAAGAAAGAGATAGTTTTAGGGGTTTTAGAAAATATATTCGGCAGTCCATTGATTTAAAATTTTGTTTAATGTTATTAGGCGGTTTTAACATTAACATTGCCGCCCCCCTTGATGTATACGCAATAAGATTTAAGCATGTCAGCCGGAACAACAGATACTTGTTTTTGCTAATAAAATGTAATAGAAATACTTAAATTAGTATAAAAAGTATAAATTCAATTTAATTCATTTCTTCACATGTGTAAATATATAATGTTATATTAAAATTCAAAATAGAGATTAAAAATAGTTTTTTGATTATACATAATTATAATTAGTAAAGTTTTCATTCATTTGCCTATTTGCTTCTGAATTCATTTAATTTAATAGTGCAATTTATAAAAGTTTACATTGAACAGGGACCATATATGGTCCAACCGAAAAGAGTGCTTTGAGCTGTCGGCAACCCTTGCTTGGTAAAAATCCCTTCACAAATTACCCTCGGGTATACATCTACACCTAGAATTATATCAACCCCAGCAGATTCATAAAATTTTGGATCAGCCAAAAATAGATCTCGAAAATTCCTTTTAAAAGCTTCGGGTAAGGATTGAATAGGAGTTCGGAGAGAAATTCTGCTATCTACCCGAAATATACCTTCGATTTTTGAAGTTGAATCAAATCGCGATTTAATAACAATGGGACACAAGGTCTCGTTCTCCATGGTGAGTGTGGTTAATTTCAGTTCGTCAACGATCTTTTTTGAAATCCTGCTGACTGATGATCCTGAGTCAAGCAGACACCTAGCATAGGATGTAGTTGATTCAATTTTTATGAGTACAGTTGGCAAAAGTATAATACTATTTTGACGAAGCAATGCTGATAGCGTAGTTGACTTAGATGTGTTGGATATCATTGAAGAACCTTTCCGACCAATTTTCGTAGTATCAGGACCCTGTTTAAAAGAGCTACGTATAGACGTGGTAGAAGTAGAAACATGCGAATTTGGAGAAGGTGAACGAGATCTTGATAATGATGGTGTAAGATTTTCCAAAATGCGTGGATGTATATGAAGAAGAGTGTGGTGATATTTGCTGCAGTGTCTACATCCATGTTTCGAAAAACACTTGCCGTGAGAATGTTCATGTGCTAGGCAATTAGAGCAATATTTATGTTTGCGGACAGCATGAATTCGCTCCGTCATATTCATTGCTAGAAATTTTCGACATGTACGAAGTGGATGTGGGCGTTTACATAATCTGCAAGCAAAGGTATGGTAGCCAGTGGGTAAGCCAGAGGAATTTTTACGTGAACTAGTTTTAGTTTTAGGCATATTTATCTGAAAGAAAACGATGAAAATAGCTAAATGGTGGAGAAGGTTATTGGATACTAGGCTACGAGTTAAAGGGCAAGGCAATCAGTTTTGTTATCGGTCTAGTAACTATTCCTCTCTGTGTATAGACATCTGCTACACGCACACGATTATTTGAACCTAAATAGACCTTGCGTATTCTACCTAGCCGCCAACAATTAGGTGGAAGATTTTCCTCAAAAATAATAACTAGAGTATTTTCCTTTAAATTGTCTTCTGAGGTTTTCCATTTTGTTCTTTTTAGTTGTTCCCTAAGATATTCGTTCTTCCAACGAGAACAAAAATTTTTATAGATAAGTTTTATTCGCTGCCATCGATTAACAATAGAAATTGATGCCTCATTTATATTTGGATCAATTGGGACTAAGATTGGAGAACCAATTAGAAAATGACCTGGAGTTAATGCAGAGAGGTCAGAAGGATCTTGTGACATAGGAGATAATGGTCTGGAGTTAAGACAAGCTTCAATACGTGCCAAAAGGGTTGAAAATTCTTCAAATGTATATTTAAGTTGACCTGAGAATCGACGAAAATGGTATTTGAAGCTTTTAACTCCAGCTTCCCATAGACCTCCCATATGAGGGGCTCCTGGAGGAATAAAATGCCAAGTAATATTTTGATGTGCATAGTTTGCGATTAGGGATTGTCGCGAAGTTTGAATGAAATCCTGAGCTAGAATTTTAGATGCTCCAACAAAAGTTTTCCCGTTGTCAGAGTGTAAATGGAGTGGGCAACCACGGCGTGATACAAACCGACTAAATGCGGCAAGAAAAGCAGGTGTGGACAAATCGGAAGTAGCTTCAAGGTGAATGGCCTTCGTAGTGAAACACACAAAAACGCACACATAACCTTTTGTTATCTTAAAAGACCTACCACTATATGTCTTGATTTCAAATGGTCCTGCGAAGTCCAATCCTGTATGAGTGAAAGGCCGTGAAATTTCCATTCTCTCTGGGGGAAGTGCTCCCATTAGCTGCCGTTGACATTTCCTTTTGTATATAATACAAACTTTACACTTGTTTATAGTTGTTTTGATTAAATTTTTTACTTTTGGGATCCAGTATTGAGTACGAACAAGTCTCAGTACCAACTGATTTCCTCCGTGAAGGCTAATACTGTGAATGAAGTGTACTAGAAGACGTGAGTACTGACAATTATATGGAATAATAACAGGATATCTTTCATTATACATGAGACCTAAAGATGCTTCTAGCCTTCCGCAGGAACGTATAATTCCTTCTGAATCAAGAAATGGATTTAAGTTTAGGATTGAACTAGAACTTTCAATATTTTTTTGTAAAGAAAGAGCATGGTATTCATTGGGGAAATGAACCTTTTGGACGATAGAAATAAGTTTGTTTTGAACAAAAACTATTTCAGAATTTTTCACCATTGTGGACTCTATATGGAAATTATTACGATATCGGAAGTGAGTCTTAAAAAAGAATCGGTATACATATGCAAGAACTCGCAACGCTTTAGGAAATGATGAAAAACGTTCAAGAATATCCTCATGGTTTGAAAAATATGTGAAATGAACCTTAAATTGTTTACTTTCCAAATTGGTATTTAAAATAGGGTTCGACTTTGGCCATTTTTCCGGAGATTTTCTTAACCATTCCGGTCCATGCCACCAAAGATTGTTACCCTTCATCTCCTGAGGATATAATCCACGACTTGCTAAATCTGCCGGATTAGAATCTGAACAAACATGCTTCCAAAGACTCGAATCCGTTATCTGAATAATTTTAGAGATTCTATTAGCTACAAATGTCATCCATGAACAAGGAGGCTTTGCAAGCCAGGAAAGAACTATAGAAGAATCAGTCCAGCAGTAGGTGGAGTATGTTTTTACGTTGAGTTTTGGAAGAAGTGTATCTAACATTTCGGCTAGTAATACGGCTCCACAAAGCTCTAATCTTGGAATTGATAGAGTCTTAACCGGTGCTACCTTAGTTTTAGAGGTTATTAAATGGACAAATGTGTTGGAATCTTGAACAATTCGGATATAAAGAACAGCCGCATAGGCACGTTCTGATGCGTCGCAAAATCCGTGAAATTGAACTTCAGAATGTGGAGTATATTGAATCCATCTAGGTACTTGAATATCGTTTATGAAGTGATAATTGACTTGAAATGTATTCCATTTGGAAAGTGATTCTGGGGTAAGAACTTCATCCCATCCTGTACCATCAATCCATATCCTTTGCATTATTATTTTGGCCAGAATAATGCATGGTGCTAACCAACCTGCCGGATCAAATAATTTAGCTATTTGTGAAAGCACTTCTCGTTTTGTACAGTTGAATGTCTCTGGAAGTGGTTTTGTAGCAAAGTAAAAGGAATCAGTTTTGGCATTCCAACGAATTCCTAATGTTTTTGTTCTACTAGAATCTTCAAAATCTAGAAAGTCCTGAAAAAGTAGGTGTTCGTTTGGAATCCCTGAAAGTATTTCTTTTGAATTTGCAGTCCATTTTCTCAATGAAAATCCAGCTGATTCCAGAGCAAGAATAAGCTCTTTTCGACACTCTAACGCTTCAGAAATTTGATGAGAACCAGCAAGGACATCATCTACATACATTGAGTTTCTAAGAATATAGCTTGCTCTAGGGTAAATAGATTGACTATCATCAGCCAGCTGAAGCATAGTACGTATGGCTAAATACGGAGCACAATTTACGCCGAACGTAACAGTTTTAAGCTCAAAATCCTGAATACATTCGTTTGTGGAACTCCGAAATAGGATTCGTTGGAAAGGAGTATGTTTTGGATCTACTAGAATTTGTCTGTACATTTTTTGGATATCTGCGTTAAACACAAATTTAAATAATCTCCATTTTAAAATAAGAAAAGTCAAATCTTGTTGAAGAATAGGCCCAGTATACAACATATCGTTTAAGCTATGTCCATTGGATGTTGGAGAGGATGCGTTAAAAACAACACGCACTTTTGTTGTTGTACTGTCAGGCTTTATAACCGCATGATGTGGCATATAAAAATGATCTATTGTACTTGGATTAATTTCTGGAAAAACTTTTGTCATATGACCTAGCTCTTTGTACTCTTGCACAACTTGATCATATTCTTCCTTAAATATTGGACTTCGAAGCAATCTGCCCTCATTCCTAAAATATTGAGCCATTGCTCTTGTCCTTGAATGTCCTAATTTTAGCTGATGGGGATAGTTCTCCTTAAAAGGAAGAGAAACTATATATCTACCTTCTTCATTCCTCTTAGTAGTATTAATGAATAAATCTTCACAAAATTTATCAGATGAGGAGCCCACTTTACTCCGAGGGAGGTCCTCCAACTCCCAAAAACGTGAAATCTCTTTATCTAGGGAAATCTCGGTAAAATGTGAAACAATAGTAGAACTTAAGGAGGATGAATTATTAGAAATAGGACCTGTTAGAATCCATCCAAAAATGGTTTCTTGGGCCATTAGCGAACCGCAAACATCATGCTTTACTCCTGTAAGCATAATCGAAGGCATTATATCTGCTCCAATCAAAATATCAATTTTTGAACTTTTATGAAAATAGGGATCAGCTAAAGGTGTTATTGCAATATTTGAAATCGAAATCGAGTTGATAGTAGTCGATGGAAGATTCCCGGAGAGGTGAGGAACTACGAATGCATTTACAAATAATTTTATGTCACTATCGAAAATTGATCCCAAAGTTAGTGAACATTCTACTTGAACATGAGCAGATATAGAGTTATTAATTCCCGAAATTTTGGCATTTGTAGAAGTGTGAGGAAGTTTAAGACGATGAAATAGACGTTCTGAAATAAACGTACCTTCAGACCCAGAATCTATTAATGCCCTTGCTTTATATTTAATACCAGAACAACAAATATCGACAAGAGCTGTACCTAATAAAACACCCCTAGAACTAGTATTACAAAACGATTTAACACTTTCAACTCCTGAACTATTTATGGACTGTATAGGAGTGGAACTAGACTTTGAAAATGGAGTTGAGTGTGGATTTAGATTTGAATTAGTGTTGGTATTAGGTGTTGGTAAAGACAAATTTCCAGAGTCTTTATGTAGTAGAGTGTTGTGTCGTTTATTACACTTGTAACAGTTGGTTTTACTGCTACAATTTTTTACAGTATGTGCTTTTGAAAAGCAGTTTATGCATAAGCCTAACCGTTTGATTTCAGTTAGACGTTGTGATTGAATCATTTTCAAAAATTTTTGACATTTGCGAATAGGGTGAGATTCTTTTGGGCACAATTGACAAACAAAGACATTTTGCTGAAAACTTTGAAACTTTCTAGGCTGGCTATTAGATGCTTTCGGTTTGGAATCTATGATCTTATGTCGAATCTCGGATACCGATTCTAACGTCCGATATCTGTTAGTCAAAAAAGTATCGAATTCATTCCATTTAGGAATTGAAGATTTATCTTTTAGACTTTCTTCCCACAATGTTAGTGTAGAATCAGGCAATTTATTAGAGCAAATGTAAATAAAAATAGGATCCCAAGATTTAACATCTACTTTGTACAATTGAAGATTTGAGATACACGAGCTAATATCTCTTTGAAGCTTTTTAATAGCCTTCCCAGATTCAGATGTTATTGTCTCTAAACCGAATAAAAGTTTGAGTTGGCCATTCACAAGGATTCTGCGATTTTCAAATCTTTCACAAAGGCTTGACCATGCTAAGTCGAATCCTTGATTGGTCAAAGGACTTTTGCGGACTATGTCCCTTGCCTCACCTGATGTCTTTTGGTTAAGATGAAATAACTTTTCCACCTGGCTAAGTCTCGAATTCTGAATATACATAGCTGTGAACAAATCTCGAAATGTAGGCCATGACATGTAATTCCCATTGAATATCTCGATATCACAAGGAGGGAGCTGAAATCCATGTTTCTCGAAAGCATTGGAAGAGATTGTTTCTCTGGAAATGACGGGAGAATCGTTTTTAGGAATAGATAATTGGCGAAGTTCATCTGAAATTTCAGCCAATTTTGTTAAACACTTACAATAGGTTATGTAAGTGCTCTTATATTTGAGTTTGAATGATTCAACATTTGAAGAGTCATTATCTGATCTTTCCTCTTCATCATCTCTATCAAAAAGATATTTTTCATATGCAGTTCTTATTCGCGTCCACGTTGACTTAAGTTCAAATCTATGAACCTCTACTGCATGAACTGAATCAATTGGAAATTTATTCTCATTTAAATCGAGATCAAATTCCACTATACTATCTGCCAAACGGATAAAGTGTTCCAAAGACATATTAGAAACACGATAGGGATAATAATAAATAGGTATAGTAAAACTTTTAAACCCAACAAGTATAATATATATATAGTAAAGATTTTTTTTTAACGTTCGACAAATAGTTAGAAAAGCCGGAAATTATAATGAAATTAAGGACGTAGGGCCTTAAAACTCAATAAAAAAAGATTTAAAAAATAAAGTTAAGTAATGATTTCACTCTTTCAATTGCATGATTGATATAATCAGCTGATCAATCAACTAGAGTTCAATGACCTACAATTATAAAAAGACCAATTGGAATGTTTACAAAATTCCCAGATTTCTTCCAATTGAGTATTGTACAGCAATAAGAAATATAAAGGAAAAAAGTAAATAAGTTGAAAAAAAAGAAAATTAACCCGTTGGAAACCTGAAAAATATTAATTGAAGCACAAAATTTGCAGCTTTTTCTTTTGAATAAATAAAGAATTAAAGAAACCAAATATAAAAATTAATATATATCAGAAATTTATAAAAATGTCAATATAAATCAATCCATACAACTATAATATATTCTCCTCTTGTTATTGAATAAGAATAATATTTATAAACTTTTATTTTCCTTTCTCTCCTTGTTTTTTCTTTACAAAAACGCTTTAATTTTGATAAGTTGAATTAAAAACTGCATTTATTAAAAAAAGCACACACATTCTATATTTGTACGAAAAATTTCACTTGTCGAAAAAAGTGAACTTTAAAAAATTATTTAAAATTGTTTATATATGCGATAATATTTCATCATAATGATGTCTCGTTTTATTAATCGCAGTTTCAAAGGTGTTAAAAATAATTTGGAAAATCACGAATAAATAGAGAAAAAAAGAAAAATAAATGAATTATGGAGAGCGTGGAATTGGGAAAAAATGTTGTTTTTATGTTAAGAAGTTTGTTGTAGCAAAGAGCAAAAAATGTAAGAGGTTAAAAAAGAGAATTAAAGTGTAAGAGCAAGCTGAGAACATGAGTTGAGTGATAATGATAAATTAAAGTTCTAAAGAGACCAAATATCATTAACAGCAATTAAAAGGTAAAGTTACAAGTACGCAAGAGAACTATGTTACCGACCGAAATAAAATAAAATAATCTGTTAAGAATAAAAACCGCGTGACCAATGTAGAATGTTAGTATATATACATATATACCTATGTACATATATATTTGCATGTATATTTGAATAAGTTTTACAGAAGTTTTAATTATTTGGGACGTTTTTTATATGTTCACGAATTATAATAATTAATATGTATAAATATGTACTACCTTTTGCAAATTAAATTTCCTTTTGAATTTGGACTTTTTCTTCCTCTTCAGGTCACACTGTGCAGTAAAAATTAATAAACCTCCAGAAAATCACTTTTTCCTTCCATTACTAATTTTGTTTTTTTTTTTTTTTTTTAATTTCAAATTTATAATTTTTTTTTAATTTTGTCTTTCACGCCATGCGACTTTTATGTTGTTCTTTGCACTATTAAATTAAATAATAAAGCAAAATATGACAAACGAACCTGTTTCTGCTGTTGAAAGAATTTCCAAAAATGAGTAGAAATCTCAATGAGTGTGATGTTTCCAATATGAGTACCCGGTTCGATGGATCAAATGATTAGCTCAGAGACTCTTGGAGTTGAACAAGTATATGGAATCTAGGGAATTGGAATTTATTATCATTGAGCCCAAAACCAATTAATTTGGTTTCTCATTAATAATATATGTGTTCCAGTTAAAAACAATGAAAGAAAAAAGAAACACAATAAGAATTAGGATTTGAAATATTATTTATTATAAGTAGTGGAGAAATGTAAGTTCTTACCAGTACGACGGTTGTTAAGACAAGAAGGAGGTTTTATTTTAGCTTTTAGCGGAAACAAGTATCTGTCATATTTTTTCATTTTATTTGACACTTTCGCTCGTGAAAATTAAGTAAGAAAGAGATAGTTTTAGGGTTTTAGAAAATATATTCGGCAGTCCATTGATTTAAAATTTTGTTTAATGTTATTAGGCGGTTTTAACATTAACATATTTATTACCATTCCAATAATTTTCAAAATCGGTTTAGTAAAAAAGGTATATATCCAAAAATATAACTAACTTTATGACTCATTTAGTGTTCTTGTGTTATATAAAAAAACACGGTTATATATTGTATTCGTTTGTGAGTGTGTATGTACGAAACTTAATGTATTTACTTTACAGACATTTATGATGGAGAATAAAGAGGATTCGGCATAGTCGAATATAGCATTCGTATTTGTTTAATTAATAATAAAGAAATATGTATAATTAAAAAAATACAAATACAAGTTTTTACTTTTTTTCATGTCAAAAACTTTAAAATTTATGAAAAAAATTTTGAAGGGAAATCATTTTTCTTAAATTTTTCAAACAATTGGCTGCTGTTTTCTTTTGATTATTATTAAACAAAGTATAATTAAATAAAATCAACAAATAAAACATAAAAATACACGTTTCCCGTTCTTTTAAAGATGAAAGTTTTTCCATTATTAAAAATTTCATAAAATGTAAAAAATATTGCCTGTGTAATGCATATGTATATATATTTTGCATTTTGTTAGTCTTTTCTTTTTTGTTATAAATTTATAGAAATTTTTAAAAATAGTTCAAGAAATTATAGTTTGGCTTTATAAGTATGGTATGTTCTAAGCTAAATTTTGAAATATAATATGATTTTTGTGCCCTCTGGAGGAGACTATAATAACTTAAAAATTTTTTGAACTTATTATTTCATTTAAGATATTAATAATTAGCATTTTACTGAATTTCACTTCATTCTAAATATATAAGAATAAATGTCGATGAAACAAAACACTGTGTACCTGTATGGCAAATCACTCAAGTAACATGTCAATATAGAAACAAATATGTGATTGGAAATATTTAAAATTAAATTTTGCTAAGTTTACTAAGTTTAATCTCACAGATTAGTAGTCCTTGTTTGAAAACTATTACATCAAGAGTCTTAATTTCCCTTTTGATGACTTCTGCAAAAATTGTGAAAAATGAAATTATGTTCTAACAAATTCTGTACCGCTTTTAGTTTGAGAAACTCAACTTTAATTCAAAAGGCTTTCATTATGCCAGGGGACATCTCTTCACTAATCCTAAACATGTTACATCTGCTTTTAGCATTACATTTAAAATGATCGAAGCGAGATCTGAGTCATCATAAGACAGCTGACAAATGACATTCACGTAATTAAATTTTTTCTTCGGTGGCCTTTAGATCGTCTGCATTATTTCCGAAAGTCTTTTTTAGAATTGTGCTTAAAATGGTACAGAATACAGTTCGACGGTACGCCTGTTCTAATTTCCAAACGGAAGCGTTGCAGTATTAATTCCTTATAAGACGTATAAAGTTAAGAGAGCTTTTTTTATATGCCAATAAACGTTATAGACATAATATGAATTGCTCTAAAATTATTTATTATTTAGGCGATATTAAACCAGTCTTCTCCTACTTTAAAGTCTGATACTTAACTGAGATTCTACCTGTTTCTAACAAAGGAACAAAATTATAACTGTATACTTTTGTATATTTATTATAAAAATTTCGATTTCAAGTTCAATGTATGTCAGGCAGTATAGTCTCTTAACAGTCAAATATTGTTGTCTTTTTCCTTTCAGATTCCACGATCTCCAAAATCTCGTAATTCGAGTATTTTTTTTTACAACAAAGTAATGTCATTTCAGATATGTAGGTCTGAGAAAGTACTCTTGTTCTCATAACGAACAGCACCAAGTACAATTTCGAGTATTAGTCAGCAAATATTCCGTAACATTCTAATTATAATCTTACTATGTTAGAACAAGTTTAACCTCTAAGTGATTTTTAGAGTACAATCAACTTCCTAGGACTTGCGTTCTTTTACATTTTAATACAAGCGCCTAGTTCATATCTCTTATAGATCTTTGCAATATCATGTGATTATTAGAGATTTCCCCAACACCGACCTGCCCTACATTTCATTCCTCTCTGCTTAGCTTATTAGGAAATATATGAAACTGCTTTTTCCTTCCTTTCGTGATATTCATTAGGTATAATTGTACATCCATTGTAGTCAATAATACAAGTTACTGGTGTAATTCAAATATTACATACACTTTAAACATTAAACATAATTTTAAATTAAATCTCACAAGATTTTATTATAGTTATTTTAAAACAAACAAAACACAAAAGGTTGATATGTCACACCCACACACAATTACATTTCTATAAATATTTATAAATCGTTTTCCTCTTTTTATTGTTATTTCTATTCTCTATTGTTGTTATTTCCTGTGTAGTTAATGTTTTTTATTGTTTTTGTTTTGTTTTATTACAGTTTTACCAAAATTTGATCCATATATCAGTGGTCTTCAACATACCTATAGATACGGTGATTCCATTATCTTAAATTGTAGTTCAGAGTGGTCAAATCCTCCGGCAACACTTACATGGTACATCAACAATAAAACGGTATGTTTAAATTTTTATTTATTTATCCTTTTTATTGTTATCAAAATATCTGTATTAGTAAATGTTTTTTATTGTATAAGTGTTTGTTTTATAAACAATATTGTTTTTAGTGTTTGTACAAACATATTTATATATATAAATACGTACGTAAACACTTACAGTGCATTGTAAAAATAAAGTGACAACTTAAGCACCAAAGGTAAAAATAATTATATAATTTTTATACAGCAGATGTCTGTACGACATTTATATATATGACTAAGTGTCAGGTATCTGTAATCTAAATAATACATTCGGTGGTTAGGCTGATATTGATTCCATTACAGGCGATTATTACTGCCACTGACAATGCCGTTATGACTGCCACTGAGAAGCTTTGAGGATAAACTATACAAGATGATTTACTGACGCTGTGGAACTTCCCGCAGTTTTGGCCTAGATATGGCATTCGAAGGGTCAACCAGTTTACTGTAGAATCAAGTTATGGTTTTGGTGTCAGTTATAACTGGACACTGTGCTGTGGAATCACATGCGAAAAGGACGAATTTCATCCACAATAACTTTTGTCGAAGTGTCTACGATAAATAATAGAAAGATACAGTTTCTTATAAGGTGGTTCGTTGATTAATTTCTAAAAGACAAATATCTCCGACATCAGGAGATATTTAACCAAGAGGTTGCACCGTAGAATAGAATTGGCAACACCACAGATTCAATGATCCAATTCACATTCTTGGGACTTAGTCCTCATTCGCTACCTATAGCCATACTACCCCCGCTGTCATAGCCTTAGGTATATAGGTAGTACCATGTCTGTAGAAGTTTCCAAATAGGAATATCTCCAATCATAAAAAGGAACTAAGAAGTGGTTGATAGGGTCATTCTCCGACAATGTTGACGAATTTGATTAAACTATTTTTTTTTTATTAAACTGAAGATAACAAAGAGGGAATCTTCGAAAAAATTGATCAGTTCCAGTTTCGCTCTTGGTAACGAAGAGGTGGATCAACTTAGATAACATGGTAGAATTATTCCACTTGATCAACATCGAAGCAAAAAAAAAAAACTCACACGCCAACACTGTGAGTAATTACGGTAACGGTTTGATATAAAAATGCATTGAGATTAAGAAATTATCAGACCACTTCGGCTTTTCCGTTGTCATCCAACTCTGGTTGTTTTCGCTCTAATCTACTGTTCTCACTTTAGTGTACACCACTATATTCAGATACTGCTGTCTTTTTTTTTCCAATAAAATTTGTTTTTTCCATCATTATGTTCTAAAATTTAATTTTTTAACTTAATTCGTCCCTATAGCTTTAGAGAATAATTTTTCTCCGAGAGCGTTCATTCGTCCCTCCATTGCAAAAACTTCACCGTTTTTGTTATTATGTTAACAATATTATTCATTATATTCCACCACCTTGTCCTTGAAATATGTTCGTAAAAGTAATTTGAAAGTGCAAATTTGAGATCTAATAAGATCTTATTTAATATATAGTTTTATTTCTCAATATTTTTTTGTGAGAAATTTAATTACAATAATGACAAAAATTACAATTTTCTTGCTGTCAGAATATGATATAAAACTATATGATATAAAACGGGTAGTTCTATAATTTAGAATTTCCCGATATTTAAAGTTTTTTCATACTACTTCCCATTTATATATCATATACATGAAAAGAGACCAAAAATTTATTTTGATTTTTTGAATTCTTCAACTGTGTTTCTACTTGCACTATATAGTGTACATATGCATTTAAGTTCTTTATACGCTTTTTTATCGATGTCACTAGTTTTTGCAGTTTTTTATTTATTTATTAACCATTTTTTGTTCGGTTATGTTTCGTTTATGTTATAATGTTGGATATTTATCCATTTGACTGTTTGGTGTTTTGTGTAGAAAACCAATTTAAACCATCATTGGGTATTTTTCCAAACTTTAGTTTTTCAGTTTTTCTCCTCTTTTTTTGGGACTTTTGCAATTATTTTGTGTTTTTTCGCAATTTGGCATCTGTGATTTATTGCACCATGTGCATTTTAGTTTTTGTTCATTGTACTGGACGGACCGAATGGTAGGATGGATATGCGTGTTATTGTAGTTAAGTTGGGTGTTTTTTCTATTTAATGTTGACATTTTATGTTGATTAAAACTGCAATTGGGAAATGGCTTTTTTGTTTCACTGTAATTTTATTTCATTTTTTGTTTCTCCATCTTTACTTAACTTTTTTTTTTAGGAAAATAAAGTCATTAAAAAGTTAAGGGAAAAATACAATATGTAGCTTACATATAGTTTAGAACTTTAAACCACAATTACCGGATAGAAATTAGATTTTAAATCCACACAAGGGATTTTTAATTATTTATTTAATAATTATAACAAGTGAGACTGCTATATTCAGCTATGCTGAATCTTTAAAACCCTGTACCACAAATGCGTGTAATACGTAATTCTTCTCACATTTAAAGATTACACATACATTCATGAACGTATACAAATACATAAAAATTTTTTCTTAATATTATGGAAAATTTTCATTCTAATTTGTCGTTTTATAATTGACAAATTTACGAAAGTTCTTCGGTTGAAGTAAGAGGTTTGCCTCAGATAACGGTCTATATATTTTAATATACTGAACCGTTTTTGCTAGTTTTTTAATATAAACTTCTCGGGACTATAACAAATTCTCGGGCCAAATATCATCGAGCTCTGTCAAGTATTACGGATGGGAGCGTACCAACAGCAGACAGACATACGGACATGGCTAAATCGACTCAAATTTTAGAATATATATACATTATGAGCTGAGATAATTCATTCTAAGCCTTATACCCGAAATGACAAAGTTAATAAACTCTCTTCACCACTTGTGATGATGGAGGGTATAATAAATAAGAAATTTTCTGTACACAGATGGATATGTTCCATATGCTCGACTATTTTCTATTTCATTTTTCAGATACCTCTGCATGTATGAGTTATATAAAATAATTACATAAAGTATACGTCCAAAATATATAGTTAATATACAAAATTATGGTCGGTCGAAGCAGACATGAAACATTCCTACACTACATTGTTGGTTATAAATAGAAGCTATGAAAAACTATCGAACCACCCTTATTTGATTTGGTTTTTTATTTCTCTTAAAGAGTTTATTATTGACATTTGTGTGAAATTTGTACATTTCAAAAATATTTATATGGATGGAAAAAGTTCATTTTGTTAATTTATGTTCATGCTTTAGTTCAACTCCAGGCCAAGAAATCGAGCAACCTCAATTAGAGGAGTCCATAGATATTCAGGACTGAGTGAGGTATGACTGGTTTGGCAGTTGAATAAATGCTGGAACGGCACGGTTAATACGAATTCTGATCCAAAGGATCTTGCATATGTCTGAATAAGCTTTGTTCTCTTATATAAATATCTTTTTTAATCTTTTTTTTTTAATTTTTAAAGTTCCTTCTGCCACTTTCTTCGTACATTCCATATTTGTTTGAAATCTACCACATCTTTGGGCACCTTTCCTGAGATCTTCAATTCACTTTTAACAAGAGTTCAATATCTTTCGACTAGCCTTAGCTCCGGACAGTTGGAGAATTTGTGTTGCTTGATATAAACACCACTTTATTGTTCTGTACCACTTTAGGGTTTGTTTACCATAGTGACGGGATGTCAAGTCAGACCCAAAAACAACTTTCCACAAATTATAAAGTCTTATGAATTAAAGCAGCCATTTTTTTAAACATTCATTTATGTAAAGCTTGTCATACTACGAACATTTTGGAATATTCTTTGGGTCCTACAATTTTCTTCAAACTCAACTCAAGCATCATCAAAGCAGGAAGTTTTGTCATCCATTATGTAGTAAAAAAGTTAAGAAAACTTAAACTCTTAAATTTTCGTTCTCTGTTTTTTCCTCTAAAATTTTGCAGCATTGCTGTCAGGAACACTTTGCTCCTTGTATATTTTTTAACCTGCATTAGTCGCAGCTTATATAGAGTTCCGTTTGCGGAAATGTGAATAAATCTCGAAAAGATCTCACTGCTTCAATAATATTTTAATATTATAACAACTATATTTGATCATTTTACTTTAAAATTAAAAAATTATATATTAGAAACCTTCTGAGGTTTCGCAACTTAATCCTCGCTAAAAACCATTTCCTATTAATCCACTTGATCATTTCCTGTTAAATTTCCAACATATTTTTTCAATATAATAATTTCAAAGTTATCAACTTTCATTATACCAAAAAAAAAGTTATTCATTACATATTTTTATTTTAGTATATTTCCATTTCAAGAGAAATTTATAATACTTGACAACATTTTACATTTTAACATAATTTATCTATGTATCTGTATCCATAACAGGCATCCATGACAACGCTGCAACCGCAAATCAATGAAATTTCACGCAGCTCAGATGGTTTTCCTTTATCGGCCAGCAATTTGCAATTACGCATCTATGTGGATGATCAGCGTTTCATCGGTAAGAGTGAGGTTTTAGAATTGAAATGCGTTGCAGATATAATGGGTATTGGCCAGTGGCGTCGCGAGACAAGAGTACGTGCAACAATCCTATCACTGGCAGATACAAGCAACAAACAACCGTCTATTGGCGGAAGTAGCAATGCAAACAGCATTAACTGTATTCAACGACCACAATTTGATATTAAATGTAAGTGTTGCATAAAATCTAACACTAAACATTTTCTACAATTCGAACTTCTCAATCACGAAAATGTAACTGCTGAATGTATGCACAATTTGAATTTGAAATTAATATAAATTTTATTTTTCTTTCTCTCCCCTCTCTCTCTCTCTTGTCTCCCTGTGGTTTTCTATCTTTTTCAAATGCTGTATGTATGCGTACTCCAAACACATTGAACATTATTGTATATGTTGTTAGTTTGTAAAAATATACAAGTTGTTGTTGTGTTTGGCATTTAATTTATGTTCTAATGATGATGTCTCTGGGCCATTACTTGTGGCATACAGTCTGCTGCTATTACTATTTATGCGGGAAAGGTGTAAAAGCATGCGGAAACGAAGTTAGCTACCTTTATAGTTTAATGAGACTTGTTTTTTTCTCATTTTCATTTTCAGTTCTTTCATATGAGTTGAGATGAGATATTGGTTGAAATGAGATGAGATGAAATGAATAGATTTAGTTTAGTTTAGTTGAGTTATTAACATTAAAATACACATTTAAGTTATCACTTAAGGAGGGTATTAGCTGTATAAGTAAATAAGTTTGATTTATGTTTGTTATATTTCATACATACAAATATGTACACACATAAATCAAATGTAAATTCAACACATACACAAACATGTTTTGTTTATTTACATTTGTGTATGTATGTATTAGTGTGCATATGTTATGCATGTGAAATTATGTTACATATTTGTATATTGATTTGTACTTGATGATTATAATGATTTGTATTGATATTGATACAGATGATAAAATATATTAATTTAAGTGGAATTAGTTAATAAAAATCAACATTATTAAAAATATATAAATAATGTGAAAACGATATAAAACTAAAGGTTATAATCCTATTTTGTATTTATTTGATGGGCTTTCATAATTGACTAAGTAAGTATAAAACTTTATAATAATATTAATCGCTATTGTTTACTAAATATTTATGCTATTAAAGGCTTTTGATCAATATTCATATAAATTTAGTTTTTAAATAAATTTTAAACGGTCATATATCACTAATCACTGTTTAGGAAGAATTATATATGAAATAAATTGAGAAATTTTAGATAATTTCAGTTTATAACAAAAACTTATGACAGATTATTATTAAAAGGATATTAAAGAGCAATAAAATATTGAAAAGAATTAAATATACACATGTGGTAAAAAGTAAGACTGCTATATTCGGTTGGGCTTCGTTTCTGGGCCGAAACTTTATCGAGATATCTTTAAAATTGTAACCTATAGAGTGTTCAAATTTACATTGACAACCAGACGGACAGTTAAATCTACTCAGAAAAGATTTCTTAGTCAAATGGTATACTTAAATGACGTTGCAACACCATTTTTTGTTTGTTACAGGCATCAGCACACCAATCACCTACGGTGGTATAGGGGTGGCAATAATCAATTTATGAGGCGCTTATGAAAAGGAAACTTTTATGAGAGCTAAAGTCAATATTCATGAAATCTGTAACAAATAAAAATACAATTAGGATTGAAAATGTTCTTTAGAATGAGTTTTCATAAAAGATTTAAAGAGTGAGATCGAATAGTTAATAAAAACGAATCAACTAAACTTACAGTTTTAGTTGTTTTCTTTATTGATATTATTTTTATTATTGTAATAACTGATTGGCTTATTTTACCGTAACTACATATTTCCTGACATAAAGAAATTTTTTCGCACCAAATAATCCGATCACTGAGCTAAGCGGTCTGCTTTCCTACCGGAAAGTTTTTGAAAATGCTGTTTTTATTTTTGGATTTGGAAACCTCATGTGGACCATTACTTTTACCTTAATAGCATTATAAACATTTTAACCTTAGAACTTTGACCAACTTTTTGATGAAATTATTTAATAATATTGGAACACACTTTTATCTGTCCACTAACTTTAATCGGATTATTAATAAATCGACATGTCTTGCAAAAGTAACTTGCTTCATAAAAGGTCAAATAATACTTAGGCGGAATAATAGGAGCAAAATGAATTTAAAATTCATTAATCACATAAAATTAATGCGATCTATTTGGATACTTTAATTTTAAATAAAATTGCTGAAAAAATAATTGATTTATATTTTTCTTTGGATATGTATTGCATTATCATACTCAGGATCTTGAAAATTTTTGAAAGTTTAAATCCAAATGCAAATTAGTCGAAACTAGAAGAGATATAAAAGATGTAAGGTAATAAATAATAAAATTTTTAATAGAATTTTTAATGAATGTTCTCTCCTAGCAGTTTGTTAAATTTTATGAAAATCCATTCACCCGATGATATCAAAAACAAATCGATTCTATCCCACTATACTATGATTGAGTTTGTGAAAGGCTTTTTTGAAATATATAAATAATAGATACTGTGATTAAAACCAATCTGCAGATTATGTCACATTAATAAGTAACCTATTTATCTAGTCGATGGTAGACTTTACCTGACTTAAGTTGAAAATTTCATTGTCTTCAAAGCTTCATCTTGATTCCGTACTGGTCTGTATGATCAAACTATTTTATTACAAATGAACTTCGGATACAAATATTCCCAGAATGATGAATTGTTATTAGTATTGTCTCGCCAAGAGTCCAAATTTCAGTAGCTCAACAGAACTTCTCTCAAACCCATGGCATTTTTACCATGATTTAGTACTCTAAGTCGAATGCACTCTATAATTTAAAGGGACCAGTTGAATTCATATATACGTTTTTCTTTGGAAGCTCACAGTACATAATAAATCTTTGGAGAATAGTCATTTCGACTTGGCCATTGGTGAGATATAATTGATGATTTTCTACATATTACTGGTGTAATGAGCGTACACTTTATGGCTTCTCTGCTAATTCCGTTTTTATATCTCTTCTTCTCCTGAAGTAATTATGACCTCTCTGTCATACTCTTTATGACGTATGTTATAAATATAGTTTGAGATTCTTGAGGTATAGTAGTTATAGTAAGTATATGCCTTATTAGTTCCATTTTCTATATCTAGACTCCGGGATAATTTCACTGTTTTCACTGTTTACGTAGGGAATAACTACATCATATATGATGTCAGTGTACCCAGATTCTTCAAATTATAAACTTATTTGAAAAATTATGAAATTTTAAATCACAAAATTTTTTAAGAAGTATCTAACAGTTTTCTCTTTTGGAGCTGCATTATCTTAGATCAAAACATATGTATTGAGTCTTTCTAATACGTTTATTATTAAAGAATTGATGAATTAAGATTCAACAAAATAACAAATGATTTGCCACATGAATTTGAAAATTTCACTAACACGTCTACCAAAAATGTAACACAATTTTCGATTGATAAAAGTCATTGTCAATGTGTTAGTAAATGCTCGTGATATGTAAACAGATCAATATTTTACATATAAATCCTCTATTTTTTTAGAAGAATTTGATAAATTGTATTTGTCTGCCTTTAAAATTATCAACGCCCAACAAAATACTTAAATACATACATACATACATACATACATACATACATACATACATACATACATACATACATACATACATACATACATACATACAAACAGATACACACAAATATACACAAATAAATAAATACTCGAAACGGAAAAAAGGCAATTTACCTGCAATAAAAACAGATTTAGAAAATTATACAAAAGCAGCTTAAATTACAATAAATGAAGGCACTGATGACATTTACAATTCTGGCGCCCAATTTATATAACGACTTTATATTTTTCCCCCTTAAACGCCTCTTGAAACAAAAATAAAAAATAAAATTCAGAAAAAAAAATAAATGGAAATATAAAATAAAAATCTAGAATAAAAGCAAACTGAGGCATACTTTTTCCAACACATTCACACTTTAGTATCTGTGTTACAGACTGACATTTAAATAAATAAAATAAAAATATATATATAATCGAGGCTTATCTTACACTCTGACAAAGAACCCAATTGCTGTCATTGTCAAAATAAAATGAAAATAAGCGAAAATACAAAAAATCATACTCTAACTGTACTCTTCTGGTTGAAACCGTTTCGCACATAAATATTTCACAGATCTAAAGCTAAAAAAATCTTTATGATGATTTTTGACAAAAGACAAAACTGATAGAGAAAAATAAAATGAAATAAACTTAAATCAAAATAAACAAAAATAAATAGATTTGAGACGATGACGACGGCGACGACTAGTGAGTGGCTCAAGATTTGTGCAAATTTACTTTATCCAACAAATAAAAACGAAAATGTCAGTTTGACAAAGTGCGCGTATCCACAATCAAAATCTTTACCAAAAGATAAGAAAAATGCAGGATGCTAAATTGGGCTGAGACGAATCTATAATACTCTTCTTGCATCAAGAATGATATTGGAAACTATAAAAAAGATACAACATTTAAAATATCACATTTTTACACCCTACCCCACACGAGTGCCAAAGGAGGTATATTAAGTTTGTCATTCCATATGTAACACCAAGAATAAATCATCCAAAACCCCATAATTTTTGTCTGTTAGTATGTTTGTTGTTAGCACACCCACTTTTAATGGGTCGTAGAACAATGAAATTTAAAAGAAATGCTAAGTTAAAGGCCGACATCTGAGACAAACTGAAAACTCCAACAAAGAAACTATTTAGGTATTTTAATTAAAAGCAACCGAAATAAATAAATTATCATTTAAAGCAACTATTTTTATTTCATGACTGTGAAAAGAACTATCAAAATCGGACCAATAAACAAAGTTATAATTTTAAATAAAAGACACTTTATGATCCTCCAATACAAGTATGTTGGATATGAGAAACAATTTGTATTTATCAATGTATGTGTGTATATCAGTTGTTTATGGATGTATTAAAGTACTAACGTGTGACGTAGTGTAACTTTTACCACTGACATGTGGTGAAGGGTATTAATGATTCGGTAGGTATAAGCAAATATACCATTCTTACTAGTCATAGTAAATTTTACAATGTTGAGCAAGTAGGAGTAAAAAATCACACATACACACATGGCTCAAGGGTATAAAAATGTTAAATATGTCTATCAAGTGTTTAGAGGAAAAAAGCGCAATATGTTTTTTCCTCTTTTTTTGTAAGTTAAGAACAAAAATAGAACTGAAAATCTGTTGTATTGCGGTATAGATTTTATCGTAAAAATAATCCAGTTTTTAAAAGAACTTGCAAAATGCAGATGCATTTTGAAAACAGCAATTTAGGCTTTTTATATTAAAGTGTTTATTTTACTTTCTTCTTTTCTATGGTAAATAAAGTGATTATGAATTTTAAAATCTTTATTTAAAATTTAATATTTTTTTTAAAATCCAGGAATCATTAAGACTTTTTAAGGCGAAATATATATTCAGTTGTAATATAATATATTCTGATAGGAACTAAATTTAATGAACTACAACCTCAACAACTAAGTATAATGCTCAGTAGGGCAAAAACTATTTTTCTTCTTAAAAAACTATTACCTTTCATCCTTTGGATTAATTATATCATGAGAACGTAATTGAGATGAAATATGAGTACTCTAACTTCAATCGTTCTTTAAATATTCGAAATTAATATTTGCTTTATATGGAACTTTCTCTCACTGATCCAATGGAAGTTTTTCATAGCTCATGTTACTTTTGTATATATTGGAATTATTCTGCAAAAATTTTAACAAAATTTTTTATATCAAAGAACTACCTAGAACTAACAAGAAGAACTAACTTTTGACTTTTAGAACATTAAGCTCAGATTTAAAAGTTTTTAAAAAAGGCCAAATTTAAGAGGTTCTGGATTTTACCTTTTCGATGCAGAATTTCAA